>JAFIRS010004674.1:0-78331 GCA_018342105.1 Gonioctena quinquepunctata
AAGACTACAAAAAAAAACAAAAACACCACAATAATGCACATAAAAAAGGTTATTTATTTCAATTGAAGGACAAATATGGCCTCAGGGGTATACACCACAATAATGCACATAAAAAGGTTATTTATTTCAATTGAAGGACAAATATGGCATGAAGACACAGAAACCTTGAAGATCGGAGAGACACTGATTCGAAATACTCTTCTCCTGGGATATTTCAATGAAATATCCCCACCCTACAACAAATCCGATGCGATGCGCAATCTGTATGGATTTGAGGGGATTCTCTTGACATTCAGTGCACTCATCAATACTCGCAGTTCACTCCTACCTCTCTCACAGGATGAATGCCCTCCTCGCTTGGAGAGTACAAGGATTCATGAAGGTCATGACTACACAGAATATGTATGCCTACACCACAACTTTAGTCAAGGTCAAACAAACATCGAGATCAAATCTTAAGGTTGCCGAAACAATCCCAACATCAAAACTCAAGGTCAAATCTCAAAAAAAAACTCAAAGGACAAACCCCATTAAAAAAAAAAAAAAATCTCAAGGTCAAACACACACACATTGCACACCTGCAACCATTCAAGGTCACACGTGACGTCATAGTGGTGGGGGGAGAGCCAGAACCGGCTTAAATCTCCTACTGCCATAGTTTACTTTTAGAACCTTTTCACTTAGAATTTGTGAACAATATTTGTTGATATTTCAACTGACATTTATTTGACACTAACTTGCCTATTAGGGCATTAATTTGTGATTGTCTTTTGTTTCCATTTTAGACTAGGAAATAGCCTACTATTAATATTTGGAAAGGATCCATTGGTGTAGTAGAGCACTGACTCACTAGTCTGCCAGGGCAGTCTAAGGGATTAGAGCCTTGGCTCCAAAAAGTAAAATTTTGCAGTTTTTAACACGCTTCTATTATCTTTACTCGAAACTAAATGACTCACAATGTAATAAAATCTTGGAAGTAAATATTCACCCACTTCCAATCTTCCGAATAATCTGAAATTTGTCACACATATCAAGGACCGATGACAATACAAAAATTTCATAATCATAATGTAATAATAATAAAAAATATTTTTCCAAACGCCAACAATCCTAACTCACCAAATGAAAGGATTTGGTTGCAACAAGATGGTGCACCCGCACTATGCACGTGATGTTCTGAGTTTTGAAAACTGTTTTCCTAGGAGGTGGATTGGTAGACGCGGACCGATAGAGTGGCCCCTAAAATCTCCAGATCTCACGCCCCTGGATTTTTTCTTGTGGGGTTATTTGAAATCGAAGGTCTATGTAGATAGGCCGCAAAATCTACAAGAGTTGAAAAATCGAGTTGGGATCGAAATTAACAGAATAACTCCGGAAATTATTCGCAATGTGCAAGAGAAATGTGTCCGTAGATTTGCTTATTGTCAAGAGACTGGTGGATGGCATTTCGAACATCTTATTTAACTGTTCTATTTTGTTTGATATAAAGTTATTCTCTTACTGAAATTGAATATTAATTTTTGTTCACCCTGTAAAAAAATATCTAATTAATTATTATCATTGAATGCAGTATTAAAAGGCCTTCCAGATGAGGTATCACAAGACATCTATTCCAATTTAAAAAAAATACCGATTACGTCACCATGTCAAAACCAGTGACATAACCTCCTTAGAATATACATAAAAAATCGGCATTTTAAAATGAAAATCGACCTATTCCAGGATTCTTGTAAAAGTACATGTCTTGCGACATATCGAATTTGTTCCATAATTTTGACGCGCACTGTATAGTACATTACACACCTAGGGCAGTAAAGTAAGAAATCACAGGTATTTGTTGGCCAAGGCGATGCCATGCACCCCACGCTTTTTTAAAATAAAATAATTTTTTCCTATTTTCAATTTTTTTAGTTTGGTTTTCTATAAAAGCGTGTTTTTCAGTTTTCCCAAACTATTATTTATTTCCTACTTTTTAGTTTGGTTTATTTATAAATGCGTGTTTTTCTAGTTTTTTATGAAAGTTATATAAATTAACAAATATTATTTTGCAGATTGAAAAATGGAATAATCTCATCAAATTAGTGTATTGTCATCGGTCCTTGATGAATCTACAGAGTTTAAACGAAATCTGACCGTTTAAAGTGGGTCAAAATCGCGCCCAAAGGAGTCGGATACAAACATAATCTCCGACTCCAAAAACCCCCACATACCAATTTTGAATAGAATTGGACCATAATCACAAAACTCGTCCGCCATTTTGGAGCCGCCATCTGGAATTCTTCAATTTTTTCAGAAGAATCATAATATTGGACCCCAATAACCCCCACATACCAATTTTGAATAGAATCGGACCATAATCACAAAACTCGTCCACCATTTTGGAGCCGCCACGAAAATCCTCAGATACCAATTTTGAAGTGAATCGGACCATAATCACAAAGTTCGTCCACCATATTGGAGCCTCCATTTTGTTTTTTTTCAAACAAAAATTTCTCAATGCATTGTTACCGGAATTATGTACACTTGCCAAATTTCAAATCATTCGTACGTCTAGAAGTGAGTCAAAATCGCGCCCAAAGGAGTCGGTTACAAACAAACAAACAAACATACAAGTGAAGCTGATATAAAGCGTGTAAAAAAGGAGAATTTCAACATTTAGTATTTTAATATTATTTTTTTTTTTTTTAATTGTATAAATTTTTTGAAAAATCGATATTTCATCTAATTTACTTTGTTTTTGTTTTGTAATTTGACGTGTCTTATTTGTATCTTCGCTGACCACCTAAAAGATCAATAAGCTATCTATCCATCTATCTATTACCGACAAACAAAGCGCCAGACCAGGACAAGATTCATACAATTCCGCACAGGAACCTGTCATGGAAGTCCTTAGTACAGCTGGTACACATAATCATCGCCACTTTGAAGTGTCAACACTACCCAACATTTCTAAAGAAGGCTGAAATTATACCGCTACCAAAAATAGTGAAAGATAAAACTCAACCGAAAATCCATGTTTTCATACAAAAATATTTTTTGTTTCTACCAAATAATTTGGTGTAAAATTGAATGCCTTCCAGAAATACGACTCCTGAAAAATCAGTATGCGCATATCCCAATGTATGGAAGTCTTTCCTTCTAATAATTAATTAATACATTGACATCAGATATACTTTCTGACATTTCTCGACAGAATGTGAAGCACATCTCAAAGCATCCAATTCGGATGATTAACGTTCCCACAATTTTCTGTGGACTGCTTTCTTTTGGTCCGGCAAATCTTTGTGTATTTCATGAACTTGTCAATTACCATCGTTCATTTCAGATAAGAGAGATATGATTCAGTTGATATAATTATATTTTGTGTTTTTGGGTACATCACGTCTAATTGAATCCTCAACAGCAATGAACAGAATAATTGTGTAAAACGCAATGCTTTGCCTCGTATGATATGAAGCTGTCTCCTCGAATTATCGAATTTTGACAAATCATGACCCTAAACACTCCTACATACCACTTTTCATTGAAATCGGATAATAAATAAAAAATCACGTCATTAGATTCTCCATCTTGAATTTTGACAATAAAATCATAATCTGCGACCTCAAAAACTTCTAGCTAGCAATTTTGAATAGATTCGAACACACCCCAGCCATATCCGAGCCGTCATCTTAAATTCCCGATTTTTTTTAACAAAATAATAATTTTCGATATCAAAAACTCTCACATACCAATTATAAATAGAATTGGTCCAAAAACAGATTAACATGAGTCTAATTTGACTATGTATATTATTTTAAAATAATTTTTTTGATGCTTCCATGGAGAAATGGTTATAGGACTTGGTAGCATACTGGCCAACCATGAGGTCGTGGGTCCTGCGTACAGAACAACAGTCCCATTTTTTTGTGGAATAGTCACTAGGTCAACTCAGCCTATGAATAGATATAAATAAAGCGTGAAGACCTGCTTTCTAGAAACTGTGCTAGATTAAAAAATTCAGTAAACATATAAAATTGAAACAGTTTGCCGTAAACTAAGTGGATCGTATAATAATAATAATAGATTTATTGCCTCTTAAAAAATACATTTTATGGCAAAGGTGCGAGTTATCATCAAACAGGATGAATAAGTGGATGTGTGTTAAACCTAATAGTTAATAATGATGATGTTAACCTGATATTACAGAAAACTGGTAATTGATGCATACATGAATAAACATACATATGTATTACAAAGCAAGAAAAATATTAGGGAAGTACAATCATAAAAACAAGTGAAAAAAAAACAAATATAGAGAAGAAGTAGTAGAGAGTATTATACTGGTGAGCACAGAATAACTTTCATTCATTGATAAGGAAAGATCGTAGCTTTAGAACGTTCCATAGGTATGTAGAAATCAACTGAAAGAGTGTCAAGAGTATGGGCCAAAGCAGTCATACTTGTTAAGGAGTTCGGGAAAGGAGGTTTCATTACCCAATATATGGGGCAATTGAAGAAAATGTGATGGAGTGTCTCCAACTGAGCCTGGTTAGAAACTGTGCACATTTCGTTTGGATTGATGGTATGAGTTGAACCATTCTATGTGAATTTGGCGGAAATGGAATTACATAGCCTTAGCTGTGCAATGGTTCTTGTTTACTTGATGGGCATGGTCAAAGAAACATATTTCTGAGGGGAATGATGTAGAATCGAGAAAGAGCTATACATGGTCAGGAATGATGACCGTTGCAGAAGTAATAGATCAGCCTCATAAGGTTTTCTCTGAATTCAAATAGGAGATCATTCTTCTTAGATTTGATATATTCCAGGGAAAGGTTGTCCCTGATATCATCGGCGCATATCACCGTGAAAAATGGTTTGACCTGCAGCATCCAGTTATATTCAGGGTCAGAGTTAGTGAGCTGAAGTTGACGTTCGAGAATATTTTTTGGTGAACGGTAGTCATTCATTTCGAAGATTTTTACCAGCCAGTTCAGTGTCCATTTGAAAATATTGTACGAATGTTTGATACGACCACTTTCGAATCGTATCACGCCATCTATTCTCTGAATTCCACTCTCAAAAGACACACTGATGAATGTCTACTACGCCATGGTGTACTCAACATTGATTTATTATATCATATTCTGGAGTCAAGCCACTGAATGGATACGTGTCTTCGGACTACAGAAACGTATAATCCTAGTCATATACAATCTTGGGCCTGGTGAATCCTGTAGACAAACATAAAAAAAATAACATTTTGACCACCACAAGTATTCATCTTTTCAGAATACATACTAACTTTCATAATATCAAAAAATAGAACAAACATTCACAAATACATCAGTATCATACACGCAATCAACAACAGATATATCAAACAGATTTCAATCACGTATTTTATCAAAAGTCGCCAGAATGGGCTGGTATTCACCTTTATAATTTGCTTCCAGCCTTTCTCAGGACACTTGCACCAAACAATTTGAAGACCAATCTAAGGAAATTTCTCATAGAAAACTGTTTTTATAACTTATTGCAACCTGTGATGATGGATTCTCCTCATTGTTTTTTTTTGGTTCGTTTATTTTTTTCAGTTGGTTTTTTCCTTTTGTCTATATACATTATGTGTTATATCATGAATATAAGAATCCCGAAATATAAAAACGAACCGACACATTGTACTCCAATGACAAAATCAATCTATCTATCTACTTGGCGATAATCATAGGCTACTGGAGGCTACTGGAGGCTACTATTTTCCCAGAAAACCTCTCAGTTGATAACAAAAAATTAAACCGACGAAATACGGAACTGAGAAGTGAAAAATAAAATAAACTTTCTTAGTCTCAATAACTAAGCTCCTAAACTAATGTAAGTAACTAATTTTGTGTCGGCGCCAAACAAATAAGCAAATTAATTAGGTAAAGCGTCAAATAATGGCATCAAGTTGCGCGGTGACATTCTGATAATTTTTTTGAAGTAATTCAATGATTTTTGTTGATTGTTCGTTTGGCACGGACTCAAAATTAGTTCCTTACATTAGTTTATGAGCTGAGTTATTGAGTTATTGAGACTAAGAAGGTTTATTTTATTTTTTAATTTTCAGTTCCGTATTTCGTCGGTTTGTTTTTTTTTTAAGTTTTTATTCTTCAATTTTTTGTCGCTGAAATCTACTTACTACTACCTACTTGTTTTTTGATTATTTCCAAAATACTTACTTACCCACCTTACTTCAACTATTACCAGTTAAATAATATGATTATCTACTTTTACTATTTGTTGTAATATAAATTATTTCTGTTGTTCTGGTTAGTTTATTTCATTACTTTGTATATCATTCCATCCTCTCATAGAATATAGTGATTGTGACGGATGTAGGAGAGCAAAAGTAATGACAGTAGCTATCTTTCATTGTCAACTACATATGTGTGCCAATGTTCACAGGTGAAAAATCAATTATCCCCTATTTTTCTACTCGTAAGGGTGGGTAATTACATTCGAAATCCCAGCATGAGCAACTATGAAATGGTTATTGGTTATCTGCTCCAGAATCTCACGGAGTGTTGCATCAAAATGAATGAGTTCCTCCATGCAGCGCCATGTTGCACAACATCTCAGGGTATACATCAATTTGGGTATAGCCAAACAATTCTTCAGGAGAAAATATCCAATATGATTAGGAATTTTATCGATGCGTGATGCCATCAAAATGAGGGAATTTGTTTTTTGGTTTATGCATTCTGTCAAAGATTCATCCGAAAGTGGAGCACTAAGGAGGGCCCAATTGTTTCTGTCCATAATTTTAATGCCAGGAGCTGAATCATTGAATTTCTTTGAAATGTTATCTGTATGTTCGTTCAAAAACAAAAGTTCGCATTTTTTGAAATTTAATTGGAGGCCGACTTCATTGGAAGGCGAAATAATTTTTTGGAACTGTTCTAGATCCAAATCTGCATTGCCACCTATAGCGCCATCATCAAGATACCAACAATTAAATTCAGCTTCAATCGATCTTGTTAGGTTCTCGATGCATAAACAAAAGAGAGCGGGGCCCAATGGATCTCCTTGTTGAACGCCTCTTTTCGAATAAATTACGTTATTTCCAAAATTCAAAAAACTTGGCTTCTCATAACATTGACGTATGAAGGGAAAGAGATTCGGGATCGTATCTTTGACTCTTTCTAATAGAATATTTCTGTGAATCATATTAAAAGCATTTTCAAAATCAATTTTCAGAAATACAAGGTGCTGCATGGGCGACGGCTTCTCAGCAATTAGAATCTCATACACTATCTTACAGTATGTATTAAGAGTATCGAAGCAATTGAGAAGTGAAAGGAATGCTTTGCATCCCACAAAACGGGATGTAGTTCGTACACATCAATTAATTGCAAGCAGTTTTCGTTTGCCACTCCATTTTGTCTTTTTCGAAACCATTATTCAAAAACCTCTTCACTGCTATTTGCTCGACAGACTAAAAACCGGTCCACACTGAGCACACACGCACGATATATTTCCTTTGAGCGGGAACAAATAAAGAAATAATCATCCCAATCGAAGAACCCAGTACAAAGTTATGCTTGATAGAATCGGTTAACGGACCAGAATTCAGAGGGTGAGTGATCAATATCCTTCATTTTGCTACCCCCAGGGGTGGATTCAAATGGGACCAACTTCGAAGTACACCCTATCCACTGAAAAAATAATTATCGGAATTGGACGTCCAAGTAAAAAGTTATGTGTGGTCAAACATAATAAAAAATACGCGTCGAGTAGAGAACCTCTTCCTTTTTGGTTTCGTCGGTTAAAAAACAAAGCAGCTTCGCAGGCTTCTATATACGAAGGCATGCAACGCTATCAAAGGAAGATATATCGTGAATTAGAATAAAATATGATTTAAATAATTTTCTGGCAGTGCATTTGAGATTCATAGTAGCTCATTGTCACAACCACTGTATCAATGGTCAAATTTGAATGGGTGTGAAATCTTTGTTAACTTCCGCAACTGTTCCTTATACAGGGTGTTCCATAAATGAATGCTGATTCTGATGGGCGATAATCCTTGGATGATTTTAGGAAGAATTCTTCATATGAACATAGCTCCGCAACCCCTTTAATTCTGAGATACAAGATGTTGAAATTTAACAAAAAAATCGGTTTTTCCACAATATCTCTGAAACCGCTTAGGCTTTTATCTGTCAATTTCGGTACATGCAAAGTACGCATAAAAATAAATGTTTTCCATGATAAAGGATTTCTTAATTTTCATCAGCGGCGTCCCTGTTAACATGCCCTGTCATATTTTTTATCAAAATAATGATACGCCACTGTTTCTCTTCCAAATAATTATTATTTTTGTGATTGTCCTCTATCTTTCCATAAAAATGTTTTCCTGCCTGTTTTTGGTACGGCAGACGATTTTCGAATTAGAAAATAAAATACATTCATTTTTTCTCTTAGACTTCATGGCCGTGTAGCCTTAATGTATAGAAATACACCTGTTTTTGTTTCATTTCAATCAAACGAGTAGTGTTGAAGTTATGACAATTTTAGTTTCCGTTCTATTCAAATATTTCGAGCGAGCGCGCCATGCTTGCGTGACGTCATTTTACAACGCAACGTTCTCACCGTACACTCAATCATTGCTTTGCTGTCGGATGTTCGACCACAATAACATTTTTAACTCAAGTTTCCATTTAAATCTATGTTACAATAGTGTTATAAGTATAATATTAGATATGGATGACGGTTTTGAAAAAGGACAATCTGATAATTCGCCTGAAATAGACGGGTTAATGGTTGCCCACTATTTTTCAAATAACTCCGATTTCTTGGCCGCCGAAATGCGAGGAGTAAAAATGCAAAAGTAAGTATTACTTAATAACATTTTACATTTTATCATGAATCTTTCGATCCCAATAAGTACATATTTCTCATTACCAGTGTTTTATAAATGTACGTCATACGTCATATTGATACTATGAACATCTTACTTGACATTAAGTTCCTGAGAAGGAAGAATGCGTAGGTATTTGTAACATGGTGGGACTTATTAAAAACAATACTGTGTTATTGTACCTACATAGTTTGGATCATGACTCACATTTTGTATTTTATTAATGAATAATGTAACAAAAAATTAACATACTAAACCTAACCTGATCATTATGTACCAGAGGTTCACAACTTTCAAAAATTTGAACCCAGGAAATATTTTTTTCATAAGTAGGTTATTATTAGGATGCACGCGACTACATCTATTAAATATTATTAAGCTAAGATGAAAAACCTCTCATATTAATCTCCTCTTCCATGTGATGGTGAATAAGTGCATTTTTATGTATTTTATTTTTTATATATTAGATCAACTTACGTTTATTTTATTTTAGATCGGCTAGAAACAGCTTCGGCGACGACGCTATTGGATATGAAAAAGTAAAAAAAAAATACTTGTACAGTGAAATGCCGAATCACCCCAGAACATCATGATTTGCATCCATTTCTTTCGACTTTTAGGTTCGAAAGCAACAATCAAAAACAACTTTTCGGGTGCATCAGTAGTTTTAGTTAAACACTTTTGCACAATACACGATTTTCTAGTTTCTGGATTCGACATTTTTATTTATTTTCGACGCAAACTTCATACACACAGCTCGGAAGCAGATCACGCACTGACCGACCGTTGTACAGTGACGTCACAGCGGCTGATGACTCCGCGTGATCGCACGCTTGCTAAACAATTAAATATCTCGGAAACTATTAGACGTATCAAAAAAATATTTTCACGGTAGTTTTCCATTTTTAATAGAGTGTATTGTAAGGTAAAAATCGAAAGTTGGTGATATTCTTCTTTGTGGTAACCAAATAAGGATCTAGGCAGGATTTTCATAATTTAAAGGTAACTATTATTTAGTTTTTGTAATGAGTACGCATAAAAATACATTTTTATTTTTCAAAACATAACTATTATGCACAAAAAATACCGAATCAAATTAATTGTTTGATATATCCGCGTCCTGCATGTATGCACGCTTCAGCCCTCCTTGTCATTGACTCGCGTACTCTTTGAAAAATTCCTGGGGTATTCCTCATTGCTTCACAGGAAACTATTACGCGATTTCGCAATTCTTCCTCAGTTAGAATTGGTTGACTGTACACCAAAGTCTTAAGATGTCCCAAAAGAAAATAATCAAGACTGTTTGAGTCTGGGGATCTGGCTGGCCATGACTCTATTTCCCCACGACCTATCCAGCGATTATGAAATTTTTGGTTTGAATATTCGCGTGCCAGAGCACTCAAATGAGGAGGTGCACCAATCGTGCATGGACCTCATGCGATTTCGCATCAAAATAGGAATGTCTTCCAACATAATTGGCAATTATCTTCGAAAAATCGGCGATAATTATGTACATTTAATCTGCGTGATAAGAAAAAGATCCAATTGGTCCTTTAATTCCAGCCCAGACATTTAATGAGAACTGCTCCTGGTGATGAGATTCCACGATTGCATGCGGATTTTCCTCGGCCCAATAATGATTATAATGAGAATTTCTGATTCTGTTTTTAGTAAAATTAGCTTCGTCCGTGAATAAAATTTGCCTGTCAAATGAAGGATTTTGGGTAACTTTTTGGAGAAACCATTGGCAGAAATTCACTCGTAATGGAAAGTCTCGAGGAAGTAGAGCCTGAACCCGTTGAATGTGGAAGGGATATAATGAATAATCATGAAGAATCCTCTATACTAGAATATGGGCGATATTCAAATCATTGGCAACTTGCCTCGTACTTATTTCAGGATTTTCGGCAACTGAATTTAAAATAGCTACGTCAATTGCTGGAGTTCTTGCAGTCCCATGTGCTTCTTTCAAGTGATGATTTGGCTCAAAACTTTCTGTTTCACATAACCTTCTGTGGGTGCTTGAAATCGTTCGAGCATCAGGAACCATTCTATTTGGGAAGCGCTCTTGCAGTCGCCTGGCTTCATATGCGTTCCCGTCAGCAAGGCCATACAAGTAATGCATGGCTGCTAATTCGGTATTTGTGAAGTTTACCAGGTTTTTTTTCAATAAACAAGTTTTTATAACGTGAATTATATTACGTATCTAGCTAAAGATGTGTCAAAATTGTTTATGTTGAAAACAACGAAATGTGTTATTAGCATACTAGATGTTTCTAACTCACAAGATAATCCTACTACTCTTCAACGGCCGATTTTGCATAGGGACAAGCAAATGATTGCATTTTATTTTCTAAATAAAAAACCGTTCGCTGGACGAAAGAAAGGCAGGGGACCATTTTCATGAAAAGATAGAGGACAATTACAATAATAATATTTATTTGGGAAAAAGACAGTGGCATATCATTATTTTCATCAAAAATATGACAGGGCATGTTAACAGGGACGCCACTGATGAAAATTAAAAAATATTTTATCATGGAAAAAATATATTTTTATGCGTACTTTGCATCTACCAAAATTGAAAAAAGCCAAAGCGGTTTCAGAGATATAGGGAAAAAACTGATTTTTTTTGTTAAATTTCAACATACTGTATCAGAAATAAAGCTGTTGCGGACCTATGTCCATATGAAGAAGTTTTCTTCAAATTATCCAAGGATTATTGCCCTTCAGGATCAGCATTCAATTATGAAACACCCTGTATATTATAAACACAATTAATTGCAACTACAATCGTACATCTTGAAATAAGTCTGCAGACACACGATTACTTTGAACCCTCCACGTTTAATTATTCGAGTGGAATGTGCAAAAATTCATCAAATTGATCTGAATTTTCCACTGCTAGGGTCTATTTCATGTCATCGTAAGGGACAGTGCCCAAAGAATGATGCAATTTCAGAGCTTATTCAAGTGAGCTCTGCATTAGTACGACCAAACACCCCGTACAATCTCATCACGGTCCTGGCGCGAAGATTACGACCCGTGAAGAGATTTCGAATGCCGAATTGCTGAATCAATTGGGTCGGGATGTGAATACTGGAATTCCAAATCGATTCAATTCAATTTCAGCGATTAAGGACCTGGGGAAACTCGAAGGGAGGAGTGTAAGTGTTATTCTGACGAATTTTTCAACGGAGCAATTATGGATTCGTTGAAATATTCAGATTTCGTTAGGGTGCCATTACGAAGACTTGTCAGAATATCAATTTTATTGTTGATATATTGAAATGCCGGATTCGAATTGTGATGAGTTTTCAATATTTTCACTCGGTAGATATGATGGGAGTATACGTTCATCTGTTTAAAAGATTAAAATAAAGACAAATTAGAAACCTAGTTCATACCGAATGATCGACAGATAAATCACAAAATAATTGGCTGTCAGCGGTTGATCGAAAGTAAATCAATCTATACTATTATAAAACTGGAATTGCCTGTTCGTTCGTATGATTGTTCCTTCATTCGAGCATCACGCAAAAACTACTGGACCGATTTTGATGAAACTTCTTTCTATCCGACGAAACCAAAAAGGAGGAGGTTCTCTAGTCGAAGCGTATTTTTTTTTATTTTTTTTTATGTATGATCACGCATAACATTTTGCTGAGGCGTCCGATTCCGATTCAGTGGATAGAGTGTACTTTGAAGTTGGTCCCATTTGAATTTAAAAGATGAAATCCACCCCTAAGGGTAGCAAAATGAAGGATATTGATCACTCACCCTCTGAATTCTTTCTGGTCCGTTAACCGATTCTATCAGGCATAACTTTGTACTAGCTGGGTTCTTCGATTTGGATGATTCTTCTTTTATCAGATAGGGTATACCTCATAAATGTTCATATTTGGATTTCGAATGGAATTGTTCACCCTTACGGGTAGAAAAATAGGGGATAATTGATTTTTCACTTGTGAACATTGGCACACATATGAAGTTGACAATGACAGATCGCTAGTGTCATCATCACAATCATTATATCCTATGAGAGGATGGAATGATATACAAAGTAATGAAATAAACTAACCAGAACAACAAAAATAATTTATATTACAACAAATAATAAAAGTAGATAATCATATTATTTAAATGGTAATAGTTGAAGTTAGGTGGGTAAGTAAGTATTTTGGAAGTAATAAAAAATACAAGCAGTTAGTAATTAGTAGATTTCAGCCATAAAAAATTGAAAAAAAAACGTTTTACCAAAAATTAAACCGACGAAATACGGAACTGGAAAGTAAAAAATAAAATAAACCTTCTTAGTCTCAATAACTGAGCTCCTGAACTGATGTAAGTAACTAATTTTGAGTCGGCGCCAAACAAACAATCAACGAAGATCATTAAATTACTTCAACAAAATTATCAGAATGTCACCGCCCAACTCGATGCCATCATTTCACGCCTCGCCTAATTCATTCGCTTGTTTGTTTGGCGCCGACTCAAAATTGGTTACTAACATTAGTTTAGGAGCTCAGTTATTGAGACTAAGAAGGTTGATTTTATTTTTTACTTTCCAGTTTCGTATTTCATTGGTTTAATTTTTTGTTGAAACGTTTTTATGTTTGAAAGCTTATGACTGATATACAGTGCGGTCCAGAGGTGAGGAATATTCATTTTCAGCGTTATTAGGTATTTGCTTGGAAAATCCTAAAACAGATCGATTTCGATTGTAAATTTGACAATTTACAGTATGAAAATATTACCCCCTTCTTGCACCCCGTCTGAATTACGAGCACCCCCTCAAAAATTCTCTTTTCTTATGTTAATGATCGAAATGCAATAGATAGATCAATTTGGTACCAACAAGACGGAGCTCCACCGCATCACAAACGTATTGTTAGAGATTATTTGAACGGAGCTTTTTCCTATAGGTGGATTGGAAGACGTGAAACTATTGAATGGACGCCTAGATCTACCGATTGGACTCCTCTCGATTACTTCTTATGGGGTTATTTGAAATCAGAAGTATATTCCAATAGACAATATTGCAGATTTGAAAGCTGGGATAACGGAAGAAATAACCCCTGAGGTTCTACAAAATGTTGAACGAGAATTCCAAGATCGACTTGCTTATTGTCAAGAAGTGAACGGTGGTAATTTTGAACATTTAATTTAATTGCAAAATAAAATGGAAAATACTTCCTAAACTGATTTGTTGAAAATATGAACAGGATGTTCATAAAATATTTCTATCAATATTCAATTTATAATGTTCCCTTTTTCAACTTCCTAAACATTATATGACATTATTTCCTTCATTCTACGTAAAGTATAAAAAATTTAAATTTTCAAAATGAATTTTCTTAGTTAAACCAAATTTGGAAAACTCAATATTGCTGAACAGAGAATGAAAATCCCTCTTGAACAAGGTGCCACACGACCCCCCTTGAAATCAAATTTTTTTGGAGGGGTGCTCATAATTCAGAGGGGGTGTAAGAAGGGGGTAATATTTTCATACTGTGAATTGTAAAATTGATAATAGAAATCGGTTTTTTTCAAACAAAAACATAATAATGCTAAAAATGAATTTATTTCATACCTATGATGTATATTTTATCTTGCTACGATGACAGGGACCGGAGATATAACAAAAACAATTTTTTTAACCAACATTAAACCGGCAAAAATAACTGCAAAGCTAAATTTCGAGTCGGCGCCCAACAAACTCCTATCGGAGCCTAGTTATTGAGACTGAAGAGATTCATTAAAATTTTTGCTTTTCAGTTAATTTTTTTGTCGGTTTAAGTTTTTGTTAAAAAGTTTCAGTTTTTTTATTTTTTGTAGCTTAAATCTACTAACCGCTACCTACTCGATTTGTATTACTTTTGAAATACTTAATTACCCACCTTACTTCAACTATCAACTGTGATATACTAGCAACATACCAGTGACTTCGTCCACGTTGAACTTTGTATGTGACAACCATAACAAATTCACTGACCCCATCAGGGACGGAATTTCTAAAAATACTGGAACATGTATATTCCTTTATTTGTTACCAAAACCTCAAATGCCAGTTTTTATGACCATAACTTCAAAACTAATAGAACCCTCACACTACACACTAACCCCTAGGGGTTGCATTCATAGAAACACCCACATACCAATTTGTATGACCCTAACTTGAAAACTAACAGAACTCCCTAACAAACTTCCACCCCCCATTTCACCCCTTTAGGGGTTGAATTTCTAAAACACTGAATCATATATCTTTTCTATTGGTAAGAAAGACTTCAAATACCAATTTTTATGACCCCAACTTGAAAACTAAAGGAATTCCTATACAAACTTCCATTCCCAATGTAATCCCCAGTTTACCCTTTTAGGGGTTGAAATACCAAAAACACCGAAACACGTATTTCTATTCGTAACAGAGACCCCCAAACACCAATTTTCATGATCCCAACTTCAAAATTAACTATACAGACTTTCAACCCTCATTTTACGCCTTGGAGGTTAAATTCTCAAAAAGCCTGAAACACATTTATCTTTATTTGCGAAAAAAAGCTCAAATACTAATTTCCATGACTCTAATTCCAAAACCAACTGTACCTTCACTTTCATCTTCCCCCCTACTCTCCAAACTTTTCACCTCTTTGGGAATGGAGAATAACAAAAAAATATTCTGTTAAAATTTGTGTTCTTAGGTCCAGCGGTTTGGTCTGGGCGTTGATCGTATCTAGTATCACCTTTTTGATCCGACACGACGCGACGTTAAAAGAATTTTGTCAGCTTACATGTTCTCAAATCATGTTATTTTGGTTTATTCCATAGTCATTTGTCATATGGTATTTTACTATGGGGTGGCTCGTGGCTCGTGGCACTCTCAATAAGGCTTTTATGTCACAAAAAAAGGTAATTAGAGTAAGGACGGGAGTATATTTTCGCGAACATTGTCGCCCTCTCTTTGTTAGTTTTCAAATCATGCCACTTCCTACTTAATTTATATATTCATCTCTACTAGAAATTCATAGAAGTGAAAACAAATATGTGGTTCAATCTGAAATCCATCATTACTCCACTCGCAATAGCAGCTCAATTATAACACCTTAGTTCAGACTAAAGATGTCACAAAAAAAATTCTCTTAAACTGCACCTGTATAACAAGATACCTTCAAGTGTGAGGTGTCTGAACTTTTATCATTAAAAATAAAATGAAAGTTTTTTTACTGGAAAACTGTTTTTATACGATACAAGAGTATCTTGATCTGAGCATGAAAGAACTCGAACTTAAGTGATAGACACTTTTCTTGCTTTACTTTTTTATATTATTTATTCGGTATTGTGATTATATACATGTTTGTTTTGTATTGTACTATTTTTTGACGATCCACTAATTCAATGTTCATTAGAATGGAAATATAAATGTCTATCTATCTATCTATCTATCTATCTATCTATCTATCTATCTATCTATCTATGTCAATCAATTAGTGAGTGAGTCAGTTAGTCAGGACATGTAATTATATACAGTGTGACAATTTAAAAATTTACAATAAGCTTTATATCACTAACAAAAGATGATATAAAAAAATACTCAAAAGCGTTCGTAGGATAGGAAGGGGAAACTAAAATGACATAAAAGATACCTCACCCCCATCAACCCCCTGGGCCCCACCTAACCCAACTAGAAAAGTTTAAATAGCAAGCCCCTACTTGTGATACATCTTTGAAAAGCCTATAAAAATGCAATCCAATGGTGAATAATAATTGTACAGGGTGAATCAATAATTGTGGAACCTTACCTTAAAAGTAAAATTGAATGAAGTTTTTGTTGAACTACAAATTTGTCAAAAATGCCAATGAAGTAAATGTTCAAAGTGGTTTCCGTTGTTTTGTAAACAATAAAACAGTAAAATTTTGGACAAACTTTGGTAAATGTTGTAATAGCGCGACATGCTTGAGTAATTTTTTCCCGCAATTCCCCAAGTGACGCAGGTTGAGTTTTATAAACAACTGTCTTGGATAACCCCATAGAAAAAAATTAAGTGGCGTTCCTTCTCTCCTTCCAATCCATTTGTTGGGATAATTAGTATCCAACCAGTGCCTAACTGCAATTGCATAGTGAGAAAGTGCTCTATCTGAGCTACAATAGCGATAACTTGTAATCTTGTGTTCTGAAACTTGTCAGCCATTAGACAATAAATTAGAATCTGTTCATGTTAGATTAACAAATGGATTAGAGCAATTTTTCCCCTTTCTTCTACGAAAGTAATTTCGAATCAGTGAAATACAGTGACATCAGAAAAAGTATGTGGAAATATATTTGATCATAAGAAAAAATATAAACCATTTTGGAGTATATTTTTAACGAGGAGGTCGGATGGCTCTTGACAAAGAGTATGTTATCTGAAGTCGTCTTCGTAGATTGTTCAGTAAATTGCATTTAGAGTTTAGATTACAGTGTTGTTCATAATATATTTTTCTAAGGAGTTCTGTTAAAAAAATGAATGCCACATGTGATGTGTCGGATTGAATTGATGTATTAATGTCAATTTCATCTTATTAGATTGGTTTTCCTGACAAGGGTTATTGGGAATCAATGATGGTTTCACAAATATATTATATCACTGTATTTGGTATGATAAAGTTGATGATATATATATATTTTTCATGATTTTTATATTTGAGTACATCTTTGCCATGGTTCCATATTTGGTATTAATTACCACCGAGCTGTGATTTTGATGTAGGTGACGATCACGTGTATATATATTTGTGCATATATTTTTTCCTTGAAATTTGGAATATTCTTTGATCACGTATAAACCTTTTTGAAGAGGCATTTGACGACTGATCAAACATAGTTCTCATATGCTTTCTCTTGAATATCATTGAAATTGAAGTCATTTTCGTATAATTCTGTTTTTTATATTCTTTGTAAAGTATAGTATTGGCTGCTCAAGATCAGAATAAATCATCTTTTTCGTATATAAAGCATAAATCAATTTTTATTAAATCATAAAAATAATTCTTCAATTTCAGTATTGGATATTAATGATTTGTATACTCAATTGATTTTAAGTAATAATCTCTTGATGAGATAACACTCAATCGTAACAATTATGAGTTGAGGCGTGCATTGAAAATATTCCAAGTTTCAAGAAGTTGAATTATTTGTTTAGCAAATTCTGACAAAAAAAAATATTGTTTTTCCATGTAATATTGCTGAGAACACATTCAATGGACAGGAAGCTGGCGCTTGTATCCTTATCCATCTGTACACCTGATCGGTTGCCCAGCAGCTATAAGTACCCCCTGATTGCGAGCCAACCAACTACGTGAAGTCTAGCTACGTGCTACACAAAAATACAATCAGAGGTACATCGTCATCGATAAACCGGCAGGTTCAGAAAACAAAAACAATATTAGTTTTTCTTGCGTTGGAAACTAAATAAATCTTTCATTCAATATATGTTAAGGATCTGGAAATGATATAAATTTTGTAAATAGATTGTTATGAGTTGGTATTTGTTTTATTGTTGTAGTTATTTACAAAAGGAAAGTTATTTGATGTGCAATCATTATTGAATAGGGAATTTGAATTTTTGTCCTAGTTTAAATAAAAATTCTGGCGTCCATTAAAATTCACAATTTCCAAAACTTTGCTTGAAACATAAAAAATGTGAAACTAGCAAGGCGGTCCAAAGAACTCCACACCGCTCTTCACTGAATAGTCTGGGCATTCTATTACAACAATTAACTTGTTCAACATCACAAAGTACATTCATCACTGAAACAAATATTTTTTAATAGTCTAGGTTCAGCGCGAATTCTTTCAGTCATGAGTTCACAAAACTGAATTTGTCGGTCTGGATCATCATCGCCTAGTTCTTGAAGAATTTGCATTTCGTACGGGTTTGAATTAGCATTTTGTACGGGTTTGAAATTTCAACACTTTCCTCACCGACTCACGTGATAGGCCTGTCTTTTGCAGCTACTTGACGTGTTGATGCAGTAAGATCTACTGCAAATTGTCCAAGGAACTCAATTCGGCTTGTTTCATTCAGTAATCTTGGGGCTTCCCCTTTTTTCATTTTGCACTGATCCCATTTTTCTGAACTTTTCAACCAAATCGCGCATGTACACGTGACTTACATGTTTGTCCGGATGTCTCTCATGAAATATTTGAGCTGTTCTTGAATAACACTGGTTCTGGGAGCCAAATATGAAATCTCCACACGTTCAGGTATACCGTATACCATCGTGACAACTACAGCTGAATGACAGTACCGATCGTAAAAATGATGAATACTGATGACATTCAAATGTCTCAAATGAACAAAAAAATATATGGACTGCAACACAACCCAAAAAAACGGATGTTTACAGTTTACAACTGGTTTTGCAAATAAGGCAAATTAAAGTTTATATTTAACAACAAATCATTGAAAAAGAAGTCTTATTGGCCTTTAACACCCTGTACAATTATTATTCACACCATTGGATAGTATTTTTTATAGGCTTTTCAGTGATGTGTCACAAGTAGGGATTTGCTATTCAAACTTTTTTAGTTGGGGTTGGTGGGGAGTTCTCTTCTATGTCATTTTGGCTCGCCCTTTCTATCCTACGAATGGTTTTGAGTATTTTTTTATATCATCTTTTGTTTGTGATATGAAGGCTATTTGTAACATCCTGTAGGTGTTATTTTTTTGATTTTTTTATTGGTCCCAGGGTAAGTTATTTCAATTTTTGATTCATAATTCATGATTCCAGTTTCTTGGATGGAATTAATATGAAACAGGGAGCTCATACTTTGAAATACCTTAATGGGTCGTCGCGGATATAAAAAATATATTTCTGTCAAGCAGACGAGTTCATTCATTTTGGGAGACATTGCCAGTTACAGATATGCAACATTGTAACTGTTGTTTAGTCTGGAAATACTAAACAAAGCTTCATTCATTCGGGCAAAGTGTCGAATGGGCAATATACACGGGTCGCGAAATATATTCGCTGCAACGACAAATTGGACTTAGCCAATCAGAGTGCCACTTGGCGCTTCGCTTCTTTTTGAGAATGGAAAAATATCAGGAGGGAAAAGGGAGTCTGTTCGCGAACCTCGAAGGAATTGGGTTCCGCCGCAGGCGTGAGTCCTTTCGGGACTCGGGCCGAGTTTTTGGTTTTACCAGAAACTTTATCGAAGAAATTCGCCCTTAGATATATAATGGTTCCACGGCAGGAACTATCGCGGGTAGATGTCGGAAACTTTATTTTAATCGTCAGTTCGGAAGACGAGTGTGTTTAAATTAGAAATCTGATTCTAGTGTCCACAGACGGCTACGAGGGAAATGGGAATTATATTCGAGACTAGGAGAAACATGGGAATTACAGGGGTAAGTCGCTGGCTTAAGTAGAAAATCTAACTTGATGCATAGCTTTTAACTATTGATTCACGGGGTGAACCTCATGCACAATTAATACCAGATTAGGGGTATACATAACAAGGTATATTGGGAGTTCGTCTATTGAAACTGGTTCTATATTTCGATAATAGGAAATCACTATATATATCGGAAATATGAGCTCCTTTTTATTTTAGAACAGATATGTAATATTTTCAAACTATTCGTTGTTGTTCTTTATTCTCAAAAGGAGATTGTTTTTTCTTGTTTGCATTTTATATATTATGATTGACCATTATTTTTATTCGACAAGCGTCGAGCTGTACTATAGTTTTTACCTTTTTTGTTAATAGAGGTATTGACGTTAATTTTTGTGTATTATTTTCTCAACCGAAGTTGAGGAAAGGGATATTGAATTCAATCAGATTATTTTAATTGAGAGGCAAAAGTCAAATATTAAGTTATATTATCACTTAAATAAAAGTCCCTTGAGACGAAAGACAAAAAGTACTAATCTTAATATAAAGAAGTTATTCAAAGGAAGACCTTCGCATACTAAGCCGAGGGCATGAATCCAAGTCCGACGGACTAGTGGTAAAACAAAATATCAGTGCCTTACATTATAGTAAAGAAACACTCTATAAAAATTGGTGTTGTGTGAAGAAAAATCCATTTTTCTACATACACCCTGGTGACAAAGCTGCCCTTATAATATGTAAATATTATATGTAGAAACATTTTTGGACAAAGAGAGTGTGACTATTCTTTACACGAGGAGTTGAGATAATATAAGTAAGTATGGGAAATTCCATTATGTTATCAAATCTTTCGATATATTTTTCGTTAGGAAAAATATTGAAAATTATCGGCAAAATAGTTTTTCTTTAGAATTTAGTTTTTTCTTCAAAAAATTAAAATAAAGACAAGTCACATAGTACAGTGGCATGTTTAACATATTGTTAAGTTTTTAAATTGTCACACTGTATGTACATATCACCCCAAATACGAGGTTGAAGAGATCTCTTTTCCGTCTCCATCATCAGATTAACTTAGTGCCTCCTTCATGTTGTAGTGTCATCAGAACTACATATGTATGCCAAGTTTCAACGGAATCGGTTCATAGGTGTGAAATCAATCATCCCCTATTTTTCTACACCAAGAAGTGTATTTTTTTTCAAATTTAAATGAGACCTTCTTCAAGGCATACCACTCACAATGAAAAAATCATGTACATCAGATAACCTAGTACAAAGTTATGCGTGGTAGAATCGGTTCAGAAGTAAAAATTCGATGGGTAAACCATCAATCATCCCCCATTTTCCTACCTCAGGAATGGATTTTTCAAATCCAAATGGGACCATCTCCATTGAAAAAAGAATCATCGAAATCGGATATGCATGGTCATACATAAAAGAAATATACGCGTCGACTACAGAACCTCCTGGTTTTTTCGTCGTTTCAAAATGATTTCAAAATGATAACGAACTGGTTTGAATGTATAAAATCAGTTAGTAATTATTTTAAAATTATTTTCTATAGTATTTTTCGGGTTAGATCATTATGTGGCGTTTCGAATGGGTCGTCCACATGAATATTGAAAACATAGGCCCCAAGACTTTTTTCTGTGGAACTTCATATTGTTCCTCTGAATAATGGAATACTTCGAAAAATATGCGATTTGATAGAGGCCGAAATAATTCAAATTGTTCTCATATGAGTTTTGATTCCATTTATTTTCCGTTGCCATTCATTGAATTATTTGGGTATGAGAGATTGTTTTCTATTCGTTTGTAACAAATTAAAATTAGTACAGGTAGTTTTTGGTGTATTTTTTCGAAAATATTGATACTTTCATAACTAGTTTAATATTATAAGGGGATTCTTGGATTATTTTTTGACATGGAACTTATGGGAATTGATTCTTCCATATCTTTTTCATTAAAAAGTAAAATTTCAATGAAATTCTGGTCGATTATATTTTAGAACTTGGTCAATCCAGTGGTGTAGTCAGAATATTGCTGAAGGATTTATAATTGAATTGGTGGGATCAAAAAAGTATATTTTTAAATATTATTTCTTCATAACTTTTTCATCGGGGACACATTTTAACGAAATTTTAATATAAACCATTTCATGAATATAGTACTTGGGTGAGACTACACCTGGAAAAATCGCTAATGAACTTTTCAAACTGACATCGCAAAATTATAATAGTTTGAACTTAAAATTAAATTTGGTGCTTAAAAGTCTGCCTCATAAAGATCAAATGTTTCCAATAGTTTGTGTGATATTTCACTTATAAGGGCATTTCGCTTCAAAATGGACGCCACTAGAGATTCATAAATAATGATATATAATCAGAATCCTATCACTAGATTTCAAAATACTCAATCAATAATATATATTCAGATATATGTGGACCACGCATATTGAATATAGATATGACTCAATATATATTCTATTCGTTATTTGATGGAATTGAGTTCCGATTGGTAGTGAATCATGAAGGGTTATTCATACCAGTGGTTCAATATCTTATTCATGCTTTCGACAAGTAACCGATTGAATATTCGTGATTCTGAACACGTTCTTGATGAACTTCCTGCCAGATCGTTATAGGGAATGTACCAGGCCTTTGTTATGAATAAACTAATCAATTTTTTTATAAATATGTGCCAAGAAAAATATTTATTTATTTATTAGGTTCATTAGGTTAGTTGAGCCTTATTACATTGACGTATTATACAATAGATATATAATCCAACACAAGTATATACTGGTATTTCATTTATGTAGTAACAAGTTGAATAATACTGATTTCATACAGGAAATGATGGATAAATGATTCCATGAATTCTCTTGTGGGTGTAGAGAAATCTGGATTTCTGTGCATGTTGACCTCATGGGCCAACCTTAGCATAGTGTTTAATAGTGTAGAGAGGGAGTTGGTACATTCATCTCAATAAGTTCAAAGAGGCTTCTGTCATTTATTTTAAAATTCAAAATACTGTGCAAGAAAATCATTAGTTTTATTTTCCTCCTAATGTTGAGGGTCAAGATATGGAATTCTTCTCTCAATATTGACGATCTTATTCTATTATAATCAGGGTATTCATGATACTATTTATAATAAAGGCACCTTAGAAATTTATTTTTTATTTTTTTCAAGCAACTCCAAGCTTCGAGAGCCATATTACTGTTTCATAGTCTAATTTCGGTCCAACTGGTGTAAAGTATGGTATTTTAATTGATTTCAAATCCTTGGATTGTCGAGTGTTTCTGATTACAAAACCTAACATTCTATTAGCTGAGTTTGCAATTTGCTGGATATTCGCGGCAAAGGATATATGGTGATCGTACGTTATACCCAAATCTTTGGTTATTTCTTTTCTCATAATTTTTTTGTCATTAATAGAATAATCAAATATAATTGGTTTTTCATTCATCGTGAAACTAACTATATGACTTTTGTCAATATTGAAAAACAATTTATTATCTATGCTCCATTTACATATCCGCAATATGTCTTCCTGAAGCGTCACACAGTCTCTTACTGTATAGATTTTCCTATATATTTTGAAATAATCCGCGAAGAGTAAGCTCTTGGAATATAAAACTGATCCTGGTACGTGATTCATGAATAAAATAAATAGCAGTGGCCCTAGGTTCGACCCTTGAGGCACTCCAGAATTCACAATATATTCCGATGAAGTGTTTCCGTGACAACGTACAACAAATATCCTTCCTATCAAATAACTATTAAAAATTCACTATTCACCCCATACCTAGCTAACTTTGTTGAAAGTATATCGTGATCAACGGTATTGGAAGCCTTTTCGAAATCTGTATAATATAACTTTTCGAATCTATATAATATAACTGAGCTTTTTCCTCAAACAGTTCATGAATATCATTCGTGAATAAGAACAAATCAGAGTTAGCGATTTTTTATTCACAAATCCGTGTTGTTCATTCACAATACAGTGTTCTACATGCTGATACAGCCTATTGTGCTGAAAAAGTTTTGCAGTGGCCGATAAGATTGAGACAAATCTGTAATTTGTAATCCCCGACTTGTCCCCACTTTTAAATATGGGTGTGCATGCAGGATATCACCAATAGTCTGGAAAGCATAACTGTTTTTGCTGAGGTTGCAATCACTCTTATGAGAAGGTATGCGTTCGAATAAGTTCCTGATGGTTCGGCCTATATAGACTTTATTACAGTTCAGACAAGGAATACTATGAATGCATTAGAAATTTCAAATTTAGTTAGGGGAGTGTTAATTTTGGTATATAAACTGGCAATAAAGGTCTGATTCAGTCAATTCATATAATTTTTCTTAACGACGTTTGAATTAGATATCATCAGTTAAAACATCTTAAGGTTGAATATGAGTTTGAGAATTTACTTAACACAATATTGAAATGTATGCACTAAAATAATTCTTGAAAAACATATGGTTCGAAATTATTTTAGTGCATACATTTCAATATTGTGTTAAGTTAAATGTCTCAAACTCCATATTTTTTATTTTAGTGTTTTAACCTGATGATGACAAATACCATGTCGAAACGTCGTTGAGAAAAATTATATGAATTGACTAAATCAGACCTTTATTCCGAGAATTTGAAGAAAATATATATGTTTGAAAAATTAAAAAAAAAATAATATATATATATATATATATATATATATATATATATATATATATATATATATAAATATAAGATTAACAAACGTTTCATAGAACAAGCCCTAATAAAACAGCAGAAAAAAAAATATATTTGTATTCGCCCAACAGATAAAATGTGGAAATCAATTACATCGATGATTATATAACCATCAACTGAAACATTTCGTATCATTTAGCGATTTAATTCGTAATAATCCAATGAAAACAACTATATAGAACCTCGCGAATGCCATGAGTTTTCCGGGCGGAAAATCCCCTCCACGAGCTTTTTTCATGCAATTCATCAGTGTCGTGCAGCAAAATAAATAAACGTTTAATTGCATGGTAATCAATTTTGTTAATCATTGGCGGTCTGCAATGCAACATTCCATGTAATAATCCATCCGTTAATTAATGGATAGAATTGGCTTGCTTACACAATAATAATTGCCTCTGCGGAACGTTATTTTTGCTGTTTTGGAATACGTTCCACATGCGATATATACAGGGTATATAAAGATGAACCCGTCGTCCTTCATAGTGGTCTCCAAATCGACTGTAATAATATCGAAAGTGTATCACAGCTCCACAGTATCTTTAGTTCAGGATGACTCTTTTGAGAGTCGTGTTTTTCATGTATGATGACGTTAGGGAATAGTTAATCACCTAACACTTGCGGAAAGTGGTACTTTTCCGCACGAGACGGCAGATGACCGAACGACTAATTATGAATAATATTGAAATTAAATGTAAAATTGGTGGCATTATGCAAATTTAACGCCGATCGCCTCTCCTTAGATGTGTCATGAAAAAAAGCTTGTTGAATTTTCTCTGAATTATCGATGGGAAGCTGCAGTTTGGTATTGGAGTGTTTGAACGTTTTTTTAGAATGATGTATGATTCTGCCACAGACGTAGATTTCCATCCTCATTTTCGGGGTCGCAAACCACAAATTTTCTCTTAATGTTGGTTTTTGTGTTCGGGATGGTAATGACAAGAACATTTTTCTGGTCTTCAATATCGTCTATCATCAATTCTTCGCAACGGCACGCACCAGCGATTCCAAAAATGAAGGTGGCTATTCATCAAGAGGAAATTGTTGTCTGGAGCATCAGTCTTTTTAGATATGCCGTTAATTCAAAATATTTGCTTATATCGAGGTCTTTCTTCAATTTTACAATTATTTCAATCATGGTTAACGGGCAAAGATTTCTTGATAAGTGGTGAAAGTATACTATGAATACCTCTTCTTTCAGTGATAGTGTATTTTTCTCCTTACACCACAACTCAAATGCTGCATATTCTTTCTCGCCAGCGAGACTTTTCTAGAACTAACTGGCTACTTATAGAATCGGCAGCCTCCCAGATTTTTTATGGAATATGTTACTTGATGAATCATCTGAATTGTTCATTTTTTATATGAAATTGAAGATTAAATTCGAATATAACTTGAGGGTACCGCAATTATGCTTTGTGAAGTTAACAATCGCTACTTATTCACCCGATCCTATGGTAACCAGATAATGTATTCGTAGAATGAACGTACCATCTTTGATGGATGAACTTGTCATTCGCTACTGTCAACCAATTTAAAAAGTTATGAGCAAAAGATAAAGAATATAGGAAGCCCACTGAATCTTACAGTATTTTTCCAATATCTTTGGACCAATATGATTCGAACAATCAAAATGAAATTTGCAGAAATACACGCTTAAACCTTTTTGAGCTCAGTTTATTCGACATTTTGCTCCAATGGTACGTCCGCGTATTGCAGTATCTTTCAAATACTACTACAATGGTTTCACGTAAACAAGAAATTGGATAAGAACTTGAGTACCACCGTTTTGTGATCAGTCGAGGAGTCTCGCATACAGTGACGTGATATGAGAACAAAATATACATATTCGTTTGAATAATTCAGAGTATTTTGGAATCGTTTGGAATTTTTCTGCGATCGTGCAGAAAGTTTCTACTTTTTGCACTATCTGCTGTGCCAAAAGATTAACTTTTTTGCAGTAGTGCAGAAAGTAATTTACTTTTTGCACTACTGCAAAAGATATTTTGAAACTCTATTGATTACGAGTTTAATCTGAAGATATTTCTTTTCATTTGGGTGTACGTATGAATATGGTTACTATAGGTAACGTTACTGTTTTATATTCAAAAGAAAAAAAAACTAATTTTGATTCATCCAAATCTTGTTACTAACGAAAGCATATTCATAGTTACCTATGGATATCGTCCGACAGTAACAATTTCCGTAAGTAACTTCAAGTTGTCAGTTTAAAATTTCAATATTTTGTTGTGAAGCTGTTAAAAATGTCAAGTTCGGATAGTCAGATATAATTGGAATATTGAAAACCCAATGCAATACACAGGAGACTGTTTTCGCAGCACTTCTGCAACATTAATTGTGGAATAGGGGACAGACATGTTAACATCAGAACGTCATGGAGGATGGAAATCCCAAACTGTAGCTGAGGGCTACATTAAGTGGTCAATTTGAAAAAAAAACTGAAACAGCGGCTCAAATTCTGGAAAGTGAACCAAGAACCAGTACCGAAAACTTCATAACAATTCGAAAAATAGTTTCAAGTGAATAACCTGAGCCCCCCACAAGCAGAAACAAAAACAAAATTAAAAAAAAACTGAAAAAGTATGTCCAATAACTGCGATATTAAAATTGAAATTAACTCAAAAAAGCTGATAACTCATTTTATAAAAATTACGTTGGTTTCAAATGTTCATGTTATTGTTAGAACTTTTCTGAGAATAAGTAATATTTCTTGTATTGTAAAATACTTTAATAAAATTTGAAATAAAGACAAATTTAATTCGACGAAAAAATGCTATGTGCATCGTTTGCAGAAAGCGTATTTGTTGCACTCAGCATGCATCGTGCAATAAATATACATTTTTTTTATTGGTGCCCCTTTTTACCCATTTAAAGCACGCCTCAGCGTGTTTAAATCGAACTTTAAAAAACGCGCGTTTTTTAAAGGTAACCATGACAACATCAACAAATCGAGAAACGTGAAGTCTAAATGACAAATTTTTGATTATTGATCTGACAGGAGTACCTTGTAACGTCAAATAATATATTACTCACAATTCGTTCATTTATATGTGCTCCTCCATCCATTTGAAGAACTTTCCATATTCTTTCTTATATATATCACTGGATTTTCGCGGTAATAACCGCGATTCTGCCTCACTATTCAAAAAATCGATATTAGAATCATTCATTTTTGAGCTCTGGTGACAACAAATATTGATCTTTGGTAACAAATTGCAAATGAATGTTTTTCTCATTTCCATGACAACGAAAGGTATACTGATGTCACATCACGAATTCAACCTTCTTGCATTATTAGTTCTTATTTCTATTGTTTGTAGTAATAATACCAGTATATATGATTTCAAAGTGCACCGATAAAAAAAAATAACGTAAAGTATTCGTGGATAACTGGTCTTAAAAACACTTGCTCTATTTCGAGCACTCCGGCTGCGCCGTCGTGCTCGAAAAATCGCGCGTGTTTTAAAGCCCTTTTTATCCACTTATACTTTAATATACTATTTTGCACTAGTTACACAAATAATTATTACCGCACTAGAGCGTAAAAGTGCTCCGTTCCACACGACAAATCATTAAAGTGTACTTCTCCACATACTCGTAGGAAAAAAAGTTTTTCTATTCAACCATGGTATTCATTTTCAAAATCACCAAATACTTCTATTCTTTCATTACTTATGATGATCAGATGCATGATTACGATACGAGGACAACTGATCCGTTTCACATATCTAGAACAAGAACAAAAAACTCAACCAAAAAACCAACTCGTGAAGTTCGCATATTTGCAGTTTATCATGATAAATGACTGTCTTATTCGTTCAAATGTTGTTGAATTGTCGCAGATTTGGAATATAATTCCTTTCTTTCAATGTTTTCAACTGTATTTTGTACTTGCTTATGCCAGCGAAAGAAATATGCGACACAAAATTGTGATAAATATATGGCACCACTCTAACTTTTTCCGTTCCTCAATGTAAGTTAATTGAAATAATTCATATTAGTGAAGATGACATTTTAAGAGAATTTTTTCTCTCAATTTATCCATTTCTCCAATAACTACACTTGGATGAAGACTGTTATAAAAATTATCATTTTAAAGTGTCATCACATATTAAAAAAAAATATTCAACATAATTTAAAACCGACTAGGTGACAACACGAGGAGCAACAAAATAATCCCAATTAGAATATTTCATAACATTAACATTTGCTTTTTCGCATTCCCTCAAGTAATATGGAAGGTAATCCAAAATTAGGTAATGAAAGACATACTTCATAAAAAGGATGGGTTGTAGCCAAATACTCACATTCAATCCATTCAAGGACCAAGTTATGTTCACGGGAGGGTAGGATCCTGGTGTAGTACAGTTGGCTCTGATTTGGCCGCCAGGAGCAACCTTTTGTGTTTCTGTCTTCAGAACAGGGACGTCACCCGGAACATCTGCAAAAAATAACAATTTTCATTTTCGTATTCCTGAACGGGCATAAAGAATATCAGAAGTAGTCATCGTTGTGAACAATCACCCCCATGTCTCCATTTGTCATTCCATAGGAGAATAACAACTCATGTATTTGAGGAATGTTCATTGACATTACTGGCTTTTATTGGTGTTCGAGAGTGGAAAAGAGCTCGTTCTCCTATTTCCGCCCCACTATTTTCCGAATGCTTTTCCTCTCTTTGATCTACACAAAATATGACTGCTTTGATGCTTTCGATTAGAATATCCATGGATATTTTAAATGACCTGGAATCGCTGAGAACTGATCAGGGAAGGAGTTTGCAATTACGAAATGTCTTTCAATTTATCGAGACTTCGTGAGAATACAACGAATACAATCGACATAACAATTCTAGAAATGGAAATTTGGGATATATCATTGTGGTATTTTTTACTATCAAACATGAGCTCGACATATGGCTGTCCTACCCCTTTTCTGACAACAGTTGTTCAACCAGGTGCCTTATTTAATCGCTGGTGCAATAAGACTACTACAATCAATTAGAATCGTAGAAATGCGATGATACCATATATTTATTAACTACGAATAGGGTAGAAGCCGGATAGTTGCCTCGGACGGATACATGCCTCAGTTTCAAATGCTCTATGTTAGACGAATTGACAGTGTTTCTTTTTGATCATAATCAAAAGCGTCCCCCGCGCCGGCCTCAGTGCCGCATAAGCCGTTGAAGTAGGCGCACGTGTTTTGTCCGTGTGAGAAATCATCTTCCGCGGCGATACTTTGACGAGCGCCAGAATTATATTTGTAAGTAATCTCTGTTAAATATTTTTATAACTGATTGCGATTTCAGTCAAAAATATATTTCTTTGAGTGCATTAGTGTTTAAATTGCACTGTTTATTAGGTTTTATTGTTAAATATGTTTTATTCATTTCGTAAATAAAAAGGGCAAGTATCCGTATCAAATCGGATAGTTGCCTACTGTCTTTCGCGGATTGTTGCCCTATGTCTAAGAGGGCTGAACAATCAGCAGAAATTTTAAACTCGAATGAAAAAATAATCGAGAAGAAGAATAAAACTGAGAAAGTAAAGAAAACGAGCGTAATGAAACAAACGAAAGAAACAAAAAACAAACTAGTTGGTAGCAAAGAAAAGATTACGAAGAAAAAAGGGCGACTACAAAAAAATAAAAAATAAAAACAATATAGAGATATTACTAGCAGTGAATCAGAATCAGATAGCACAGATTTTAATGAACATGAAGGAAGGGCCAAGGAAAAAAAAACTTGTATCTACAGTTCTAGCAGTGAAAATGAAAAAAATGTTATAAGTTCAAAAATATCTGAAGGAGAAGCAACTAAAGGGCTACTAATCAAAGGCAAAAAAAAACAAATTATCTATTGGAGACACTGAAAATATATTGAAAGTAAAAAATATTAATTCAAAAATAGAAAATACCAAGAAAGAAGTTTCAGTTCATGATTATTGTGTAGAATGTTTTGAAAATTATAATTTAACTAAATCGAAATCAGATTGGATTGAATGTCAGATGTGTCGAATGTGGTTGCATGAAAATTGTTCAACACTCAAAAACCATTGCATGAGATGTGGCAAGTTGAAAAGCTTGACTTCTGGTGATAATCAATGCTAATGCCAAAGTTGATTACCATATTTTTAATATTTAAGATAAATACTAATACTTAATTAAAAAATTACATCTTCACTAAATGTTATAATTTTATAATTATAATTTAACTTTAATTAATACTTAATAAAGATTGTATTTAACAATAAAAACTGATTATTTAAATTGATATAAGTTCATTTTTATTGGAAAAAAAACAGACGGGCATCTATCCTCACATTGGGCAAGTATCCCCCCAACCATTTTTAACGTTAGGCTAGTATCCGCTATAGTTGGCAACTATCCTCTTTTTTAGAGGTCATATTAAACTGGATTTACTTGAAATTTATAATATTTATAATTTTTTCATAGATAGGGTATGTTAGAAGATCAATGAACTATGTTTGAGAATACACTTTGAATAAAAAATGTATTGGTACACATTTTTTAAAAGAGCTTTTTAAAAAGTGTGGCAACTATCCGGCTTTTACCCTATTGATAACTGGCCATAAGAGCAATACAATGAAAGTGAAGTCGGGTTAAATAGATAGATAGATAGATAGATAATTTATTCATCATTGAAATTTTTACACAGGTAGTACAAAAACTTATCAGACTAGTCAACAGATACAATATTTAAAAGTGAAAAAATTCACAAATTTTAAAATACATTCACAATTCTTACATTATAAAAAATACACATTCATTCAGGTCAATTACAATAACTTTATCAAGACCTGAGAGGAAAAATATTTATATAAAATTTATTTTAAACATTCATAGTTTCAATACTCTTATATCACTAACATTCTAAAAATTCTTTCATCGAGTAGAAAGCATTAGCACTCAAATAATTGAATAGTTTTAATTCAAACTCATTGATGTTCTTGTTATTTCCCAGGATACTAACCACACGGTTATAACAGATTACACCTTGATGAGAATGTGAGTTTTGTGCTACAGCAAGTCGTGAGAATGGCACGCGGAGATCATCTCTTCGACGGGTATCATAATTATGAATCATATTGTTTCGTATGAAGTTTGACTCATCTTTTCTCATATTTATCGTTAATAAAAATATATACAGACATGGTAGGGTGAGGAGTGATAGTTTGACGAAGATTTGTCGACAGCTTTCACGAGGGTGCGCACCCACCAGGCATCTGATAATTTTTTTCTGCATTATAAAAACCCTACAGGCATGACTTGAGTTACCCCAAAAAATCAGACCATAAGTTAAAACGGATTGCACTAGCCCATGATATGCAAGTTTGAGCACATTCAAAGATACTGTATTCCTCAGTTGCCTGATAACAAAGCAAACGCTGCTAGTCTTGATACAATATTATCTACATGTGGTTCCCATGTTAGTTTTTGATCCACAGTGACACCTAAGAATTTAGTTTCAAGCACTCTCTTGATAGATATGTGATCTATTTTGATCAAAGGACTATAGTCGTAGCTAACATTCTTTGGTAAAAATAACATATACTGTGTTTTAGATGTATTTACCAATAAGCCGTTCTTATAACACCAATGATGGAATTCTTGTGCACAATCATTTGATTTGTTTACAGATGTTTCCAAATCATTTTCGGCTATCAGTTGATTTGTGTCAATATGTCTTTGTTTGTCATATTGGCAGCGCGTAGTTATGGCAACCGAACGTCATCCAATGTCACGCCTCCGTTGCCGATTTGCTGTATTTATTAACCGACGAAATAAAAAAAGAGGAGGTTCTCTAGTCGATGCATATATTTTTTAACCGACGAAATCAAAAAGGAGGAGGTCCTCTAGTGGACGCGTATTTTTTTTTTCAATGTATGATTACGCATAACGTTTCATAGTGCAGTTCGATTGTGATGATTTTTTTCATTGGATAGGGTGTACTTCGAAGTTGGTCCCATTTGCATTTGAAAAGAGAAATCATCCCCTAAGGGTAGCAACATGGAGGATATTGATCGTTCGTCCTCTGAATTTTGGTTCGTTACCCGATTCTATCAGGCATAACTTTATACTGGGTTGTCCGATTTATATGATTCTTTTTTTATTAGATGGGGTATACAGTTGATCATATTTGGATTTGAGATGAAATAATCCACTCCTATGGGTAGACAAATAGGGGATGATTGATTTTTCCCTTGTGAAAATTGGCACACATATGTAATTGACATTGACAGATTGCTACTCTCATTATTTTTGTTCTCCTACATCCGTCACAATAATCACATCCTATGAAAGATGGAATCATATACAAAGTGACGGAATAAACAAACCAAAACTATCAAAAATAATTTATATTATATAAAAATAAATAATTGAAGTAGATAATCATGTTATTTAACTGTTAATAGTTGAAGTAAGGTGGTAAGTAAGTGTTTTGGAAGTATTCAAAAATCGAATAGGTAGATTTCAGCAAAAAAAAAATAGAAAAATAAAAACTTTTTAACAAAAAATTAAACCGACAAGAAACGGAACTGAAGAGCAAAAAATAAAATAAACCCCCTTAGTCTCAATAACTGAGCTCCTAAACTAATCTAAGTAACTAATTTTGAGTTGGCGCCAAACAAACAATCAACGAAGATCAATCACATGTCACCGCGCATCTCGATGGCATCATTTCACACCTTACCTAACTCATTTGCTTGGCGCCGACTCAAAATAAGTTACTTACATTAGTTAAGGAGCTTAGTTATTGAGACTAAGGCCCGGTATTTTCACCTCCGGTTTTCCTAGGAATAAATCAACCAATGGTTAGAATGTGATTTCGCTTTATCAATACACGTTAAACAAAAGCATATTCTAACCATTGGTTAATTTATTCATGGGATAACCAGAGGTGAAAATACCGGCCCTCAAAGGGTTTATTCTATTTTTTGGGTTTTATCAATATTGATACTCTATACATGTATGGATGAGACATACAAATGATGTGATGTGGCAGTTGATATATGTCAGTAAGAATGAGTAGTTTCTGTTGAAAAAATTTCATTTGTATTCTGGTTGCCATCTTAGTAATATTCGTAATTCATTCTAGTTGGTTGATATGGGGCAATTATTAATCTAATAAAAAAACATTTGCCTGATGTCCAGCACGTGGTAGGTCTCACGTGAAATATTAGATCGGATTGTTTAGAGAAGCAATTCATGATTTAGTTGGATCAGCTAAACCAGTGAACAAAAATACAAAACAAAACTATATGGCGACAGTCCACCTCGTTCTGTGTTTCAAGGAAATATTAACTACAGCGGGATACTCCAACTACCGAAATAGCAGGACTTTTGAAAGACTGGGCTGTGAACATGAGAAGATGTGATGGTGAATATCATAAAGATTATTCTGTCAAGACAATTCTGAACACAACCGCTGTAATAGTGAAAGGAAAGTATATTGGAGGATTCAAACTAGCGTTAATTTTTTTTTTATATTGAGTTTGAAACTGCTAGACATGCGAAGATAAAGGAACTTCAGAATTTGCCTGGGAAAACCTACAGCGAAGTGAAATGTGTCCGATTTCCACGAAATTTTCACAGATGCTTCAGAAAACGCTAAACTTCGTTGAGCAACCAGAATTTTTCCGCGAAAATATTTGTTTTTGTTGATGTATCAATGAACTGTTGTTATTGAAGAGGATTATATCACAATTACTCACGAAACAAGCACTGTAAACAGTGAGAACTAGACCTTATGCATGCGATACAAAAAGATATGTTTTGAATGTTGAAAAGGGAAAGATAGTGACTAAAGTTTATCTTTCAGTCGCAGATGATTCCACATCTGATTTTATGAACATCCTGTTTATATTTTCAACAAATCAATGTTTTGAATGTCCCGCAGAAAGTTTGGATAAAAACGTAATTTCCCTATTTGAAAATTTGAAAGTCTTTTCATTTGAGTAAACAGGAAATATGTGAGATGATCGTCAATAATGTCAACTGTCATTCATGTGTAATGTTGAAAAAGCAATGTAGCCAAATGTGAAAAATGCTCGATAGACATGAAGAGGTAACATTCATCCAATCAAATAATTGATTGTGATAATTTAAATTATGTGAATTAAAGGTTTTATTCAGTGTGTTGCTGCAAAAATCAAGGAATTAAGCCGTCTCAAATAAGTGGAAGTTGAAAATCGACAATTTTTATCTTTTCTTGGGCCATAATTCCGAAAATAACCAGTTTCGCGGATATATATCCAATAAAAGCAGTCCTCTCCGAAAATAGCTGAAAGACTTTTCTAACGTATTTTTTCCACCTGAACACGAATCCGAAAGAACGCGGTGCTCTCTTCCCTTTCCGAGTTAGATAGCTCGGTCCGCTCTTCAAATCAAGTCACTGTCTTTCCTAAGAGAAGGGAACACAACCTCACCTTACTTGGCTAACCTTGCTATCCAAGTTGATGGCCAGCCAATCAACTTCTTCAAAACACGCTTAGCTTTGCTCGCGGGCATTTCGGTAGCGTTGATTTTTCTATGCTTTTACGAATAATATTTTGGGAGCAAATATTTCAGCAAAGTACTGCTATAAATTAAGTTTAGGGACATTTCGCGGATCACAAAAATCGAGGATGTTTTTAGATTGTAAAAAGGGGGTGAAAAAACGGTGCTTGGAAAACACGTGTTCTGGATAAAAAAAAGTTATCTAATTCAGAAAGGGTACGAGACGGCCGCCTTTTTCTTCCAGATTGGTGTTCAGGGGACAAAAACTCGTAAGAAATGTCTTTCAGCCTCTTTCGTAGAGCAGGAGTGCTCTTACCGAATATATAAAGAATTATCAAGAATTGAATAATTGGGAACAATGTAGAAAGCAGATGCAAAGATTATTGTTCTCTCTTTGACAAATGAAATATAGAACGTGAGATGTCGAACGATTTTTAATTTTCTGGAAACAAACCATTATCCTAAACCCGAAAAAAATTTGTTATGAATTGCATTGTATTGCATTGTATGGAATATAAATCGAGGATTCCATATAGTGTGTTGCTGAAAAAATAAAGAAATTAAGCCTTCCCAAGTACGTGGAACTTATGATTGAAAATGAACCTTTTCGAATCTCTCAAGTGCCACAATTCCGAAAATAACCCTTTCCACGGAGAAATTTGGATGGATCTACTTTCATTGTCGTGTTCTGAAGCATCTTTGAAAATTTCGTGAAAATCGGTGACATTTCGCTTTGCTGCAGGTTTACCCTAATGTGTCTATAATTTTCAAGTAGTACTGAACAATGATGGAAGTCAGTCAGGACGTATTCAATATAACCCCATATTAACAAAAACTTGCCAAGGTGGTGCTAAAAACTGTCGCGAAACAAAATGGCTGATCCAAAACTTAGAAAATCAGCAGTTTACCACAAATTCATAGAGAAACGGAATGAATACTGACCCATTTTTTCTCACTCCCAATGCTTACCATAATAATTCTGGGTCATCATTGTATACGAATTCTCCGATAACATGAAATACTTTTGGAAAATGGAATAGATTGTCAGCAGAAAATGTGGGATGGATACTGAAAATCAGAAATTCGTTAATCATTCCAGTCGCTCAACAATAATTTTCCACATGGCCAAGGTGGGACTCCTAGAACAAGAGCTGATCACAGTAGTGCATCGTCACTCAAGCCATATAAACAGTTGAACAAAGAACATAATTCTAATATAATGGAAAGAATGAGAGCTGCTGCTACGGTAATGGACCGACTTCTGAAACGATTACCGATTTGAGGCATAAACTTAATTATGAACACTGTACTCAATCATTGTGATAGGGCTGATATGAAAAACTGGCATATTCTTTCTCTATGAATTATTTTTCATTTCAATAAAGTCACCATTATTATTTTTGTAGTTCTGGTCTGCAAGCTGATGTCTGCATGTAAGTGTTTAAATCTTCACTTCCGATTGTCCTGAATTAGGTTTCCCCATTCACTTAAAGTTAGTTAGATGATAAATGACATGGAATTTTGTGAACTGAGAACAATATTTCATTGCCACATATTTTTCTTGTCGCCTTCAGAATATTTCCGGCCTTATTTTGATAAAAAAACTCGTGCAAATTGGAGCCCCATTATCAGAAATCAAACTACTCAAGATTCGCTTTCTTAAGGCCCCCACAGACGATGAGATCGGTATCGCTACATGTCGCGATACAAGTGGCGATACAAATACATGAGTCTAGTATCAACGTCTCCACACCCGCTGAGACGGAAATAATCCAGTAAATAGGGGGGAGTTACCTTACAAACGGTCCGGTGATTGTGAATTTTCGATATATTGTCTAGGATGGTTATTTAGTGTTTAATATGCAAAATGTACAATTCTTCCCCCTCCGCGCCAACCGCCATATTGAAAAAACCGAAAAAAATAAGAACTTTCTTCAGATTTTTGCTTATATCTTCTTTTCGGTGCATTTTAGCTAGAACAGAGTTCCATACAATGTTGTGGATAATGAAATTTCCTACAATTCGCGTCCTGAATTTTGTTCCTAGATCTGATAGTTTCGTAGATATGCAATTTTTAATAAAATGAAAAAATCGTATTATTCGGGCATTTGTCAAACTTCTAACTTTAGAACGTTGTAATTCAGTTATGGCCTATTCTAGGAAAATAAGTATTGGATTAAAATTTGTAGGGAATTCAAAAACCTACAAAATCCATGTTATTTTTTTTACCAACCCTACAGAGTGGGGGATAAACACAAAAGTTGAAACAACGTTCTATTGTCGTTATTGATGGTGGGTACCTTCTCCACAAGGCTATGGCACCGATGTGATGGAGATTTTTGGCCAATGAGGGAACAAGGACCGATTCGCGAAGCTGCTCTCCAGTGAAATGCAAGCGTCAAACATAGCCAAAGACCAAGCTTCCGAAGATGCTGACAGGTTGATAGTTGGCACAGCTAAATGTATCTCCTCCACATACGACGCCGTCATCATTGTCGGGGAAGGCATTGAGTTACTCGTCCTTCTGACTGGCATAACACCTGCGGTAAACAATGTCCACCTCAAAAAACCAGCGAGAAGGAAAATCTAGACGCAATCTACTCCGCCTCTTCCTACAAGTTCAACTCTGTATCTTGCTCCTGCACTCAATATCGGGCTGCGACACCGCTTCAAACATGTTTGGGTTCGGAAAGAATAAATGCTGCCAACTTTTTAGAGAAGACCCATTATTGCTGGAGCAAGCGGAGAGGTTCGAAGACCCTGCTGCCAGTCTCCAAGAAATTTCAGCAGAAAGAAGAAAAATTTTGGTATCCCGGTAGAGAACAGTCGTTGAGCTACAGCAAATTAAAGACAAATACCAACAAGCTCAATCTGGCTAAACTATCTCCGACCACTGACGCAGCACATTTCCACTTCCTCAGGACATCCCACCAGGTCATGGAGTGGATGGGAATTGTTGAAGACCCTATCGAGTGGTGCTGGTGTAGAAAATCTGGAAGACTGGAGCCCATCAGCATGAGTAAACGCGCTGCTTCCCTAAACCTGCTTGAAGCTATCTCATGCAGATGCACAACTGGCTATATGGGGGCGAGTGGCTGTAGAAAGGCGGGCCTAAAGTGTTCCGCCCTTTGCAAATTCTGTGTTGGCTAAGACTGTAATAACAGGAATGAAATCATCGTCGACGTCGAAGACGACGCCGAACTAGTAACTTCACTATTTGACGAAAATGAAGACCCCGACTTCATTAACTCACCTCCTACAAAACGAGCGAAGCACATGTAAATTTGTTTCCTTTTCAGTTCAATTACTACCGATTTTTGTATAATTATTACTGCATTTTGTTCTTACTTTGTTTGAATAAATGAATCTTTGAAAATGTATCTGCTGCGTTGGTGGGTTATTTGAATTTGAACATCCCCTCTCACCAGTAGGTACTCAAGTGAAATAGTACCTGCCACAGAAGCATTGCGCTGTAACATGTAAGAAACTCAAGTAGAATTGGTATAAACTCCATATTCAACAATAGCCAAAAAAGCAATAGACAAAAAAAAGCAATATGCCGTTGTTTTAACTTTTATGTTTACCTCCGTAGGGTTGGTTGAAAAAATGTACATGCATTTTGTAGGTGATCAAATTCCCTACAAATTTTATAACGATACTTGTTTTTCTAGAATAGGCGATAAATGAATTACAGCGTTCTAAAGTTAGAAGTTTGTCAAATTTCCGGAAAATGCGATTTTTTTAATTAAAAAAAAAAGCATATCTCCGTAACTATCAGTCCTAGAAACGAAATTTGAGGGGATCATCATAGAACATCATATTTTCCACAACATTGAATGGGACTTGTTTGTAGCTAAAATGCACCGGAACGAAGATATAAGCAAAAATCTGAAGGAAGTTCCGATTTTTCTCGGTTTTTTCAATATGGTGGCGGGCGCGGAGGGAAGAGAATTGTGCATTTTACATTTTAACGACTGCATAACCATCCCAGATAACATATCGAGAATTTAGAACTATCGGACCGTTTGTAAGGTAACCCCTCTCTTTTTGCCACTATTCACTGGGTTAAATCATGAAACATCATTCGTACGCACGCGGTATCATGGCAGTGATTGAGACGGTGATACTGATACCGTGATACTGATACAACCACACACACGATAGAATTTGTATCGCTAGCACGGTATCATGCAACATGTAGCGATACCGATCTCTTCGTCTGTGGGGGCCTTTTGTTGAATCAGAGAATTCGCACTCACTCAAACTTCCAGGCAAAATGCTTCCTTGACAGTTTGTTAATTTTTTTTGCGATAAAATCCTTAGCATTTAGCACTGATATTACCTCCAATAAAATACCTAGGTCTTGGCTATACCTGGAAATTTGTTAGTGGGCCACTAGAAATCAGACAATCAATTCACATTAATTCCAAAAGTTTTCGAACTTCAATGGTATGTTAGTGCATTAATGAAGGAACATTTTAATTGCAAAAAACACTTTCATGCTTTATTTTTGCACTGAAAATTGCAAAAGTTCTGCAAACTAGACATACCGATAGTAATGATGTTTTACAATATACATTGAGTTTTCAACCTTGTAAAAGTTACGGAACCTTGTTTTTTGTAATGTTTTTAAGTTTTTCATTGTGATTTGTTTGAAAAAATCACAGAAGATCTGCAAATAGCATAGGTGAATGGACAAAAAACATTCAACATATTCACGTCTTTTTCCAAGACAAGCTTCTATTCAGATGCACTGAAAAAAATCATATTTTGTTAGATGTGTGATGATATTCTCATCTGATAACCGGTAATTACAGACTCAGAAGTTTGTCAATTGAGTTGGAACACAGAATAACTCATCTCACACATCTAATAAAACATAATTCCATTCTAGTACATTTGAATAATATATAATAATAATAATAAGTTTATTTGTTATAAAGAAAGAATGTGCAGATACAATTTCATTTAGATGACGACGAATACAATTTTTTCACAAATAAACAGAAAACCACAAAGTCAGTGACTGTCTGTGGTGTGAGTGTAGCCTATGTTTAAAATTAGTATCGATGAATACTGAGTAAAACGATGAGAACGTATGTTTAAATTCAATTTAGGATTTTCTCACATTATTGGATTTGATAGATAGCACATGTACGGTTTAAAGCAAAAGAGCAGTTACCAATGCGAAACTGTAAATTACAAAACACATACAATTTAAATACACAGCCTTTCTGCATAAAAGTACAGAAAAGTATATGAAAAATGATATAGTAAAGACAATTGAAGTTTTTCATCAACAGGAATTGATAAAAAAAAAACACTTGCCTAGTATACGACCATCCTAGTGGTCAATAAATATAAAAAATGGAAATTACAGAATTAAAATATGCAATTTAATACATAGAAATGATATATAAAAAGGCAATTGAAGGAAGACATTAAACTGATAAGTTGACAAGGAATGAGATCTCATTACGCCGTTATACCAGCCTCCACGAGCTCATGAACAGTAATTCTGGGTGAATTAAGTAAATAGTTCTTTAGTTTTTTCTTGAATCCTCTATACGAAGATATTTCTTTTATTTCAACTGGAATAAAATTGAAAAACCTTGGTACTAAATACGAAAAGCATCTTTGTCCTATAGACTTCGAAGCAAGAGGTGTTTTGAAGTATTTGGATTTGTATTTTGTTTCGTTAAAATGTTCTATTCTCCGAAGATTAGTTTTAGTTTTGAATTCAAAGCAGGATGATACAAGGAAATAGTGTTGACGAATGTCAAGGATTTTGAATTCGGAGTATATCAAATCAGATGAGTATCGGGAAGGTTTGTTCAGTAAAATTATTAAAAATGTTTTTTGAAGAACTTCAAGATTTTTAATATGTTCTTTTAGTGCACTTCCCCATCCTATTATCCCATATGTCAATCTGGATTCAACCAATGCATGATTGATCATCCTGAGATGTTGTTCTTCAAAACTTCAAAAAATTCTGCGATATATTTGAATCGATATAAGATACTTCTCAGGGTTGCAAAGTTTCAGAATATGTATGTTCCATCTTGAATGTTTAGCGATTGTTTTTCCTAGGTATTTAATCGTCTCGGTCTGCTTTATTCTCAAATTATTATTAATTTTCAGGTCTCTAAATGGAGGATTTGTGTTTTCATAACATGAAAAGGGCATATAGAATGTTTTTTCAAAATTGATTGTCAGTAACTCATTGTCGAACCAATTTTTGATAAGTTCCAAATCATTCTCTATGATGGTTTTTAAATTATCCCAATTTTCAGCTTCGAAAATTATGGCGGTATCATCTGCGAAGCTGACGACTTCTCCAGATGATTTGATGTTGAAGAGATCATTTATGTAGAGTATAAAGAGCACTGGACCCAGCACAGTTCTTTGTGGTACGCCATACTCCACAGTGCACTCTATACTCAAACTACCATTGAGTGATACCTGTTGTGTTTGTGAGTGGCAGACCGTGTCGAATGCTTTAGCAAGATCTAAAAATACGCAAGCAGATTTTATCCAAGTGTCCAAACTTTTTGATATATTTGATGTCAAATACGCTATAGCATCTTGGGTCGATTTACTTTGCTGATATCCATATTGACGGTTATTAATCAGATTGAATTTGTTAGTGAAGGATGTGATCCTGTTTTTCAACGCTCTTTCAAATAGTTTTGCAATATTGGATATAACTGATATAGGTCTATAATTTTTAGTCAACTTCTTTGGACCCGCTTCGTGAATTGGTTTGATTATTGCTTTTTTAAACTGAGGCGGGCAAACACCAGAGGAGAAGATATTATTGATTATGTGCGAAATAGGTTAACAGACATGATTTTTGATTTCTTTTAGGATTTCTGCTATTATTTAGTCAAAGCCAGGAGATTTGTTGCATTTTAATTCGGTAATGAGTTCACTGATTTCTTTTTCATCCGTAGGTGTTAGGAATAAATATTGTCCATTTATACTCCTTTTTGGTTGATAGTTCTCATTTTTTATTTTACTAGCAAGATCAGCTCCTACATTGGTGAAATATTTTACAAACGCATTGGCCATTTCTGAATTTTCATCTGTAGTTGTGCCATCATTGATTTCAATTTCTTTTATAATTTCTGTACATTTTTTAGAATTTGTTATTCTCACTCATCATGTTTGAGTAATTTTCGCTTAAAGTGTCTGATATTTTTTATTTGAATAAATTTTAGTGTTATATTTATTTTATTTTTACCTTCTTAATTTTTGTAATTTCAACATGAAATCCATCATTCTTGACCTCAAAAACCATGGGATATTAAATTTCAAGAGAATCAATCGGACCCTTCGTAAAAAAACCCGTCCGCCACCTTGAATTTTGACAAAAAATCCATAATCATCTACATCAAACACTCCTATACGAATGAAAACATAGATCACAAAACTTCATCCGCCATCTTAAATTATTGGATTTAGACATGTAATTCATAATTTAATGCGATCCCAAAAATCTTCAGATAACAATTTTGGATAGAAACGGAATATAAATCACAAAATATTTCCGCCATATTTTAATTTTGACACTGAATCAATAATATCTTCGGCCCCAGTTACCCTTGAGGATCAATTTGAAAGGGAGGATGAAACACGCCATGTGTATCATTTGAAATTACTTATTTTTTCGCGATACATTTCGACTGTAGCATTGAGTAATTTAAAAATAATTTATATGGCCATCAAAAATGTGATTACAATAATCCTAAAAAAATAACATTGGAAAACAAATAATGAAATAAATCGGCTGTTTAGTTTGTGTGAACTTTTGTTGGCACCGCTGCTTCCATCCAACAATCGACTAGAATGAATAATCAAATCCAAAATAAATCGAGAACGGACAGAAGCTGTGTTGCCAATGTTCAAACAGTTCACTATCTGCACTCCCACTCTTGGTGAATATATGCGTACAAACTCGACCTGGGCAGGGTGGGGAAGAAATTCGACTGTTACCTGTGACGCGCTATTGTTTGCTCTTTTAATACAATAACTGTACGAGTGTTTTTTGAATCTCAATATTCCTCCCATTTTGTAATGAATCAAGAAAATTATGAAAATGTCTCGAGAGATTATCGATCCTCCATCAAACGTACTCAGAGGATTTTTCATACAACTTCCTAATTGTAATATGATGTTATGAATCCATATCGAAAACGTTAGCTTTCAATATTGAATGATATCACCTACCATTGTCAAGCTTCTTCTTGGTCGATATTTAACTTGGTAAAACAATGAATGTCATTTATAAGGTATATAAAAATCTTCAATATGCAGATAACACAGGTGTTGTTGTTGGTTATTTCAGTTATTTGGTAGCAAGAAATTACTTCTGACTGAAATTCAGAATATATATTATTCAATCTGACATTAACAATTGTCAACATTTATACATCTACATATAATACAATGTGTTCATAAAATATGTATAACAAACTGCAAATATAACGTTGCTAAATTCTATCCAACAGTTGTAAAAAAAAAAATATTTAATTTTTAATGTTCCTCCATGTAACAAAGTTTGCTAATTATTATATAGTATTTCTAATCCCAATTGGACCGACATAAAAAATTTCGAGAAGGAATTCTCTTCCACGGGACAGAACTTTTTCATTATTTTACCAGGAACGCTTTGAAAGTAAAAACACTGGTAGTATATAAATTTTCCATTTGCCGGGCAGTGCATATGAACACTGTGCAGAACTTTCGCTTTTTTTGGTAGAGTACAAATACGAAAATAGTTTTCTTTTGATTTTATCCTTCGTGCAGACGAGGTTGCGAGTCAATAAAAACATTGGGCGTCAGGACATCTCCACTTGCAACCATTATTTGAAAATTTTGCAATAATTCCGAAACTTACTTTAATAAAAAAAAACAATTTCATGAAAAAATATATTTTCCGTTTGACGCAAGAGGTTGCAAAGTAAAACTCTTCTCAAGAACATTATTTTAGTTATTTTCTCGAGTCGGCAGAACTTTTGGAAATTTCATCGAAAAATTAGGACCAACAACAATTTTTTTTCGATAAAACAAACATTTCGGTTTTGTTTGAATGGTTGCAAATTTATCAGAGGATGTAAGTTGCTATTTTTCAAAACTTCGAAAGTTTGCAGAACTTTTGCAATTTTTTCCGCGTTAATAATGTGAAAATTCATTAAATCCCCATTTTCAACATCTTCCGTTCAGAAAAAAGGGTTGCAAAATCAGACCAAATATCATATGGAAGTCCTCTTCACTCTAGTGAAGTTTTGAAACTTTTGTAATTATTATTAAATTTTGAGAAAATCATGTCTATCTCCACTAGCCTATAGGTCGAGTTGTTTCATTCAAATCATAATTGTATTTCTCACTGAGTTCCGAAATAACACCCTACCCCCCATATCAACCGATTCGATTCTTCATCAATTGTCGAAAAGTCCCATCACATAAACTATGGAAATATTCAATAACTACCCTCGGCGCTGAGCGAGTGAAAGCTTCTGATATACGAGTCCGAAACTCTGGCCGATTTATCGATACCCATTCGCGAAGCGTCCTCAGTAACTCACAACAAACGATGTATGTGTTTAGAGAGGCTCACGAGATTAGTCCCCAATAAATTCGGCGCTAGGCTCACAGAAACAGAACAAAGCTGTCAATATAGGCACAAGATGCTCCTTGAGATTCTGCTACTCGGTTGGTTTAATCCAAGTGGCTGGTTCTCGCCTTTTGTTCTGTAATTAGGAAGAGGGCCTATCTAGGAGATGGCTTACAGACGAGAGAGTGATTATGGATGCATGAGATTACGTTTCGATCATTGTTCGCTGGATAGTGGCGGAATATTCAAACGGAAGGAATTTTTGTGCAATGATAAAAACGAACCGATATACGGGGTGGCCAAACGACAGCAAAACAGAGCTATTATCAGGAAGTGCGCGTCAACATTTTAGACAAACGCTCGGACACGTGAATTTATAATGAACAGGTACACTCTTTTCCGTTATTTTCTACTCCGTCTCTGCAACCCTTAGAAGAGGAAGGAAGAGATGTGAAAGGGAACAACGCTAGCAGGAAAAAACCTGCAATCACTAATAATTCAAAAGATGGTCAGGTGATTCCCTCAAAGAAGAATGATAGGCCAGTTACGACAGACATGATTTTCCCAAAATTTAATAATAATTACAAAAGTTGTGTAACTTCAGTAGAGTGAAGAGTACGTTCAAATGATATTTAGTCCAATTTTGCAACCCTTTTTTGTGAACGGAAGATATTGAATATCAGGATTTGATAAATTTTCACATTATCAGATCGGAAAAATTTGCAAAAGTTCTGCAAACTTTCGAAGTTCGGAAAATAGCAATTTACATCCTCTGATGAATTTGCAACTATTCAAACAAAATGGAAATGTTTGTTTTATCGAATCATAATTGTCGAAAAAATTACTAAAATGATGTTTTCGAGAAGAGTTTCAATTTGCAACCTCTTGCGTCAAGCGGAAATTTTTTTTTTTTATTGGTGCCCCTTTTTACCCATTTAAAGCACGCCTCAGCGTGTTTAAATCGAACTTTAAAAAACGCGCGTTTTTTAAAGGTAACCATGACAACATCAACAAATCGAGAAACGTGAAGTCTAAATGACAAATTTTTTATTATTGATCTGACAGGAGTACCTTGTAACGTCAAATAAAATATTACTAACAATTCGTTCATTTATATGTGCTCCTCCATCCATTTGATGAACTTTTCATATTCTTTTTTATATATATCACTGGATTTTCGCGGTATTAACCGCGATTCTGCCTCACTATTCAAAAAATCGATATTAGAATAACTCATTTTGAGCTCTGGTGATATTGATCTTTGGTAACAAATTGCAAATGAATGTTTTTCTCATTTCCATGACAACGAAAGGTATACTGATGTCACATCACGAATTCAACCTTCTTGCATTATTAGTTCTTATTTCTATTTTTGTAGTAATAATACCAGTATATATGATTTCAAAGTGCACCAATAAAAAAAAATAACGTAAAGTATTCGTGGATAACTGGTCTTAAAAACACTTGCTCTATTTCGAGCACTCCGGCTGCGCCGTCGTGCTCGAAAAATCGCGCGTGTTTTAAAGCCCTTTTATCCACTTTAATATACTATTTCATAAAATAGGTTTTTTTGTAAAATAAGTATCGGAATCATTACAAAAGTTCCGAATAATGGTGGCACGTGGAGATGTCCTGACGTTTAATGTTTTCATCAATTTGCAACCTCGTATGCAACACGAAAATGAGGGTGAAATAAAAAAATAAAAAATTTCGTATTTGTACTCTATCAAAAAAAGCAGAAGTTCCGCAAATCGGGCAGAAAGCTCATTTTACCAATTGGTGGCAGTATGATAATTTGCATACTATGTTACAATACAATATTAGGTTTAAGCTTTATTAGTAATTGGGCTACTTCAGTTGATAGAATTTTTTAGTTTCTAGTATTTCTCAAGGCCATGTGGAAGAACAGGGTCACAATCCAATCTCTGGTTGTTTTGTGGCACTGAAAATGGTCTTTTTCAATAAGTGTTGTGGTATATCTACTGAACATTTCCACAGTAACATGAATTGTAAGTAAGCTCACTCATTGAATACATTTATTATTAATATTATTTTTTCGCTTCATTTTCCAAACAATGAATGTGCGAATAGAACAGCTCAGTTGTTCAGTGAACAACATCAATGAATATGGACATGTCAGCAGTAGAAAGTATGTTATGGAGTTCGACTGTGACGCCCTAAGTAGTAGGCGACAGAGAACCTTTGGAGAGATCAGCCCGAAAACAGGCATGAATCCAAAGAATCTTATCACAGGCTTCTGAACCCAATTGAAGGCACAAACCTGTTTGAATGAGGAACCACTGACGACAGAGTGATACAATAGACCCCAGCTGGTCGCAGTGTCAAGGGAAGCCAAGTGCCAACCCTGTCTCTGGCTCATCAGCTTTCAACCAACCAACCAACCATGTTATGGAGTTAGTAAATAAAATCCGAGAGATTGGATCTGTAGCTAATAGTCCAGTCAATAGTCACGAATGCCCAAAAAGGGGTCGAAGGGAGGAAAACATACCTAAAGTCTCCGATCTCAGGAGGTGAGCCAGGTACAGGGGAGCTTTCGGAACGGCTATAAATTTTGCCGTTCATTTCGCTTCTAGCTCGTACACTATTGGTCCTAAGAAAAAATATCCTACATTCCTTATTTGAACAATCTCTCTCTATTTGCAACCATTGACGAATCATCCGCTTCTGAAAAATTGTATAATGATGCATTCCAAAAACTTACAACAATGAATAGATTTGTATCTGCCAAATAAATGTGGGTTCTGATTTCAAGAAATAAACCTATCAAATTACAGCAAAAAATCTTGAAATCCATGTAAGTAGTAAGCTAAAGTTATGTTATGTAAAATGTGTTTAATCACTAGTGATTAAAAGTACACTAATTTGAGTTGAAATATGTCACATTTCAGTTACGAAAATGGAAAAAATGTTTTTCACTCGATGTGCCACAGTTGAGGAGATCTTGGGTTGATATAATGAAATTCTGTATACAGTACTAGTCAAAAGTCCCCTCCCCCCTCGTATCTTTTGAACGGGTATACTTATAATAATGAAATTTGGAGAGTGGAAATAAACGGATGTAGGCTTCTCAACTGGTCATAACAGGTGACGCAATAGTCATAAATGACGTCACAAGGCCACTGTGACCAATAATTTTAAATGGGACCCTATGGCAAGTGACAGCTCGTTTGAAAGGTATTGACAATACCTATTCATTCATACCAATTTTGTTTGGGTTTCGGCTGATTTTGATTGATAAATTGAAGGAATACGAAAATTATAGTTTCGCATTTAATTGATAAAGATTTTGAAGTACGCCTCTGGTTAATTGTCAAAAAGGTTGACGTTTTTGAATTCTCTACTTGTCAAAAGTGGTTATACTTTGAAAATTTACCTAAGCTATTGTTTAACGAGACGTTTAAGTGTTTACATAGGCAAAATGGTACGTACTGTAGTCGACAAAGCAGCAGCTATCTTAATAATTGGTGAATGTAGAAACAATTTCCATGCAGCGGAACGACTGTTTAATGAGAGGTACCCCGATCGCCCTATATCGAGGGTTTATTTGAGGGAGCTTCTTCGGAAGTTTGAAGCATCAGGTAGTGTTCAAGATGCCAAACGATCTGGTCGACCAACAATTAGTGATGACAAAAAAATTTACATAATTGGAGAAATGGTAGTAAACCCTACTTCTTCCACAGCCCAAGTTGCGTCTATCTGTGAAGTCAGTCAAAGGACAGTACATAGGGTGTTGGCTAAAAACAAATTTCATCCATACAAATTAAAAATGGTGCACCAACTTTTAGATGATGACCCCGACCGAAGACTAGAATTCTGTGAAACTATGTCCAATAAAATGAACCAACAACCAGGCTACATACAGACAATTTGTTTTAGTGACGAAAGTACTTTCTTTCTCAATGGAAATGTTAACACTCAAAATGTGAGGTATTGGAGTGACACAAATCCTCACATCTTTCGTGAAAAACATACTCAATTTCCAGAAAAAGTAAATGTTTGGGCAGGTATTTTGGGAAACCACATAGTTGGGCCCCTTTTTCTCAATGCTAACTCAACCGGTGAATTGTATCTGGAGATGTTACAAAATGATATTGAGTCGTTAATTCTTGAAATTCTAGAAGATAATCCAGATGAATTCGACAACTTGGAAATAACGTTTCAACAAGATGGTGCTCCTGCACACTATTACGGTGCAGTAAGACGTTACCTAGATGAAGAATATCGTGGTAGATGGATTGGACGACGAGGTTCGATCGAATGGCCAGCTCGGTCACCGGACCTTACACCATTAGATTTTTTTCCATGGGGGTACTTGAAATCTAAGGTTTACGCTACAGCACCTGACAGTATTGCCATTCTGAAACAACGAATTGTTGAAGAATGTAGGGCAATTTCCGCTGACACACTGGGACGAGTACGACAAGAGTTTAGCAATAGGATGCATTACTGCCAGGAAGTAGATGGAGCACATTTTGAACACTTATTATAAGAACTGGTTCTTAAATCTTTATTAATTAAATGCGAAACTATAATTTTCGTATTTCTTCAATTTATCAATCAAAATCAGCCGAAACCCAAACAAAATTGGTATGACTGAATAGGTATTTTCAATACCTTTCAAACGAGCTGTCACTTGCCATAGGGTCCCATTTAAAATTATTGGTCACAGTGGCCTTGTGACGTCATTTATGACTATTGCGTCACCTGTTATGACCAGTTGAGAAGCCTACATCCGTTTATTTCCACCCTCCAAATTTCATTATTATAAGTATACCCGTTCAAAAGATACGAGGGGGGAGGGGACTTTTGACTAGCACTGTATATTCTTTGGTAATCTTACTAGAGGAAAATTCTGGAGGATGTTTTCATTTCTATCTTCACTTTTTCAGTTATTATTGAGAATATCTTCTTTCTGCTAGGGTGTCATCTGAGACGCTAACTCACATTCCTTGCAGCTTAGTTAGAGTTTTCACCAGTTATTTCCCTATGACATTATTTTATTGTTTTCAGTTGTAATATCAATGAATCATTCTTAACAAATTCATATTCATTGCCAATATGTCGAATGATAAGCCTTTTACCATAACCAGAAAAAAAACAATACAAGCTTTCATATGGATGCTGAGAATTATGAATCTTTTATAATTACATAATATATGATAGAGATATATAATAATTTGGGAATGGCCGAAGATAAATAAAAGCTTTTATAGGAAAATAAAATGTACAGGTCGTAAATTCATTCGGCAATATATCCAATTTCATTTGTAGTTTCTCGGGGTACTCAGCATCAGCCGCGTGTCATCAGCTTAACGAAATTTGTGCTCATATGGAAAGGTACATAATTCATTATCAATAGCAAAATCCGTAGACCTAAGATGGGGCCCTGATGAACTCACAGTTCCTTTCTATAAAAATCCTACCGATGCTCGTTGAATTAAATAATGTATGAAAAGTTATAATATCGTGAATATTATGAAGATTTTTTTTCGAAGATGTAGAGTTCAATAATATGCCTTCGACAAATCGAAAGAGATTGCTCCAACTTGCATATACGTATTGACAAAAAGTGTAAAAACCACTTTCGATCGACGAAATCGATGTTGATATTCCGAATTTGTTCAGAAATTAATACATACAATAAACCTATCACTGTCGGATATATTATTGATTGAAAATTACTCAGGATGGAAGAATCACCCTTTTCGAAAATAGAAGTCACTGAAACAGTTTATTCATGGATAATTCGGTGTTTTCTCGTACCGCAACCTAAATTCTCATATTAGTACTTATTTTTGTAACTGCTATGCAATCTGATTTGTGTTCAATGTGAGGTTTGAGTAAAGAAGTGGGTTCATGCAGTTTTTCAAAAGTAGTTCTAATAGTTTTCACTTTACCTGCAACTATCACACTTGCAATTTGCATATCAGTATGGAAAAGTGGTGCATCAGCGGTCACTTCACACTTGAATTTCCCAGAAGATCCTCTCTCGACGTTGACCAAGGTTACTTCCTTCGAGTTGGATTTTGCCAGCTGGAAAATAAAGATGAATAATCAGTTGTGTGTGATTGATTCGTGAAATTGACATCATAGAATGAAAGTATTTGAATAATAATCTGTAATGATCTCTTTGCACTGTGCGCTTGACGATCATTGGAACCTGTTTTTTTTCGAGAATTTCCATCTATTGGTACAAGTTTTGAAAGAATAATATTCTGATGACCGAAACTTATTTCTAGTATAATTGGAAAAGGACATTCGGGAGGTTTTTCAAACACTGTACGCTATTTGGAGAAAGAAAACATGATTATTATCTGATGAGTACATTGATTATTTTCTAATCATTTTCGAAAAAGGGAATCAAGATTGTTTTTCTAAAGATATGAAATATTTGATAGAATAACGGGAAACTCTGGGTGCAATGCAGTATGGTCACATAATATAAAATATACATTTAAAACAGGAATTGAAATCAATATATATTTATTAGAATCTAGTGGAATTGATTAGAAAAGATTCTAGTGTACAGTCACATGCGAACAGGATGGATATTAAATTACATAACAAATATCTTTGGTAGGTCCCTGCCCAGTTGAGGTTCAATATCAATTATGGTCTTGCAACGAAATGATGCCTGTTTAGAAAATAAGTGTAAACATACAAAGCTACTGGATCGATCATAAAACCGAGCAAAAGGGAAGTTCTATGCCTTTTTGCACTCTACAAAAAGACTAAAATACTTTTCTCCCTGTGAGACTAGAAAAAGGTAGATTTATATCAGTAAAAACGTAGTATGCCTTTTTCTTAGGGGACAAAAAAATAAGCTGCTTTTTGGTCCAGTTCTTATGTGAATCAGACAAAAAGAGGGGCCTTTCTTTAAACGGTTTTTGTACAATATTTTTGTTGAAGGCGAAATTTAATTAGGATCGCTCTCTTTTCCTCCAGTCCGAGAACTAGTAACTTCAATTGTTCTGCGAGTCGCCAAAAAGGTAGTTTACGTGAAACGTACACGCCAGAGTTCGATTTGAGTAGTGAGGTATCCGTAAGTGGAACATTGTGGATTTGATCGTGTCAGTAAGACATTTATACCCATATTGCCCTGTATGTATATTTTCCCCTACTGTGGTTGATAACCTATTGAGTTTATCAGGTTGGCGAAACGCCGGATTGATTTCATTCCATTCGTTGAATATTTCATACCATTTGCACAGGTGTAAAATATTCCAGTCCCGTAAATTCCACGATAAATTGATTAATGTATTTTTCATCATTTCGGATTGATTCATGGGGTATTGTGGTTGAACAAAGAATATAGATTAAGAATTCCTATCACTACGATAACAGGCTATCTCCCAAATTGACCGTCTCAACTTCATGTATTTTGTATTGATTGACAATCCTACTGTAGTAGGGAAAATTTCCACCGGCATTTGTTTCATTTGTGACTCTGGCAGTTATTTAGAGTTTGATAGAATTCATAGCGTCCTGGTACTCGATTGAAATAAATAGTGAATTTGACATTTTGCATCTATTTTTTACTGCTGTGGAATTTCAATATCCTATAGCACGAGATCGATGAACCATTCCAACTCAGATTACCTCGAGTTACGATATCAGGTTCCGTCGAGGGTCACAATATGTCAGTTTTTCTAGCTGCTTAAGTTGTGAAGCATGGCCGCACGAGAGCAGTCAGCGCGTTAAATGTAAATTTAACTATAATACTCAACCCCCAAATTTCGTTTTTCTATCTTCAATAATAAAAAAGTTATAGGGGTGAGCTATCTTAGAGAATCACCCGGTATAGTGTCTGGGAACAAAAAATATTGAGTTACCTATGGCTTTCAATAATTGTAGTTTTTTTTCCTGAATGCTGTAATAACTTACTTGAATAAAGAATATTTGGTGAAACCAAATAAATATTTCGATTAAATAATTTTCTACGATGAAGATAATAATAATAAAGTTTATTCAATAAAATTTACAGAATAAATATATGTATAATTTTTGAATGAAGCAGAGAAAAAAAAATCACCGAAGCAGTCAATTTTGCTGCTTGTACGTGACATATACGTATAGAAAAGGTTCCAATAGATTCACTTTCATATGGTGATACACAGTAAGATAATAAGTAAAGTAGTAAGTGAAGTAATAAGTGAAGTAATAAGTAAAGTAATAAGTAAATATAGTGTAAGATAATAAGTTAAGTAATAAGTGAAGTGATTAGTCAAATAAAGTAATGAGTAAAGTAATAAGTAAATATAGTAGTATAAGTAATGAGTAAATAATAATAAGAGGACTCAGCATTTGGATTATCATGAGCAAAAATATAGTAAAAGCTTGTAGACAGATTAAGGTTCATATAATTGACTTATATCGGGTAGTTAGTCTTTATTTCGGTTATTTTTGTCATAATTTCGGTTTTTGACATCGTTTAAACGTGCGGCAAAATAATAATAATAGTCGTCCCACACAGGCTATACCTTATTTGAGTACACTTGATCGGCCTTTTTGTCTTTTTCTGTCTTTCTTGGTACTCACTGTCATAATTCAGTTTTTTTTTTGTTAACGTTTGACTTATTTTTCGTGGAATGATGCATTGAAATAGGTTAATAAAAAATGCACACATACGAATATAAATACAATGTACTGCAGAAGCAATGCACACACATCAATTCACATATTATATATACATACCCATGCCCATACCTAGCGTAATTGTATTGATATTCATTTATTTAATTTAATTTATTTAAATTATATAAATTGTATTGGAAGTAATTCCGAGGCTTGTCAAAAATCCATTCCTTCAATCTTTTTTCATTTATTTAACCTTCCTTTCCAAAAATGAACACTCCTCTTGCAGACAATCTATTTCCTGTTGAGCTTGACCAAGTTTATTTGTTAGATGATCAGTAGTCTGAACTCCGTATGTAACTGATTTGTTTGAATTTGGTTTGCTTTCAGAAGTAATTTAAACAGTGCCCTATTTCTGGATTAATATCGGCTGAATCTCCCATACTTCACAACCAATAGTGGAATAGAATTCTGACCACCGGTACTGCAACGTTTGCGATATAAAACCATAAAATTATGTACTCACGGTTTTACGCCTCAAAACTGGCTTTTTTTAAGCGGTTTTTTCTGTGTGTCAGTTAAAACACTTTTCACCCACACTCTACAAAAATTTGAAGAATAGTCATTCACATGTAATTTGGTATCTGTCGTTCTTTCAATAACTCCTGGAAGAATAATAATAATAAGAATATTTATTTGCTAGTAAACAGAAAACAGAGAAATGTCATAATATTCATTATTCGAATAAATATTATAGGAACCACAAAAGCAACAAAAGTTACTTGTATGTGTGTGGTAAAATATAAATTGAGTAAACCCTAAAAAATATTATAAAAACTGAATCATCATAAGAAATATAGATATAACATACATATGGGCACAAAACTAAACTTACTTGAATAATATTAATGCATCTATGAAAACACCAATGTTCTATACAAAATTCAACACCTTATATTGATGAATAACACATATTCAAAAATAGAGTCACACAAGTATACAATTATTCAAATATCAAATGACAAATGTAAATTTACACATATATGAATATAAAGCCACAAATATATATATATATATATATATATATATATATATATATATGAAAAGCATCAAATTATAGATAGCGACACCTATAATCTGTGCGGTGGAGCTTAGACCTAGTATCGTGGAGTTTTGAAGACACGAAATTTCGTGCACATCAATAGGTCACCGACAGATGTCAGCATAGGCCAACCCACGATACCAATAGTCGTACTCCTAGTGCGTTCTGAGTAACGAGAATAGGTCTAAGCTTCACCGCACAGATTATAGGTGTCGCTCTCTATAATCTGATGCTTTTCACATTTTTGTACGTACCGATAGGTAATAACTCTACGAGATATCTGATACGAATTTGAAAGGAACCACAGGCCGTCCTGATGATTGGGAAACCATGAAACAGGCTGTAGACGGATGGTGATCTCTCTTGGATTCGTAACAGATTTCTTATATTCTCGTTATTTGTTTTGCGTTACTCAGAACGCACTAGGAGTACGACTATTGGCATCGTGGGTTGGCCTATGCTGACATCTGTTGGTGACCTATTGATGTGCACGAAATTTCGTGTCTTCAAAATTCCACGATACTAGGTCTGAGCTTCACCGCACAGATTATAGGTGTCGCTATCTATAATTTAATGTTTTTCACATTTTTGTACGTACCGATAGGTAACAACTCTACGAGATATCTGATACGAATTTGAAAGAGACCACAGGCCGTCCTGATGATTGGGAAACCATGAAACAGGCTATAGACGGATGGTGATCTCTCTTGGATTCGTAACAGATTTCTTATATTCTATATATATATATATATATATATATATATATATATATATAAATATATATATATATATATATATATATATGAATATATCTATAGTAAAATCATGCAAATGTAAAAGTTCACAAAAATAAAATCACACAATTATAGAATAAAATATCGATTAGTAAGTTTAAAATTGATGAAAGAAAATTGTTTTTTTTTTAGGAATTATACAATTTGGGTCATATGATGCATTATGGATCTATTGTAGTAGCCTAATTTTTCCGGTCAAAGATTTCACTAATATTTCTACGAGGCTTACATGATATAAATCTATGGATAACTTTTTTCAATCGAGGAAGTGAATGGGTATTTTGTATATTTTCTGGTAAGGAGTTGAACACTGTTGGACCTAGAAATCGATAAGATATCTGCCCTATAGTTTAATCGCCCTATAGTTTGATCGACTTCTCAACTTCTAACATCTTAAATAGGTCGTCGATCGACGTGTATGGTTTCCTTTAAGTTCCGACTGTAATTTCTTCCAATGAATAGTTGTTTACGTTTTTTTTTGTTGCTGCCTTCGAACTTGTATGCTTTATTGAGATTTTAACAAGATTCCTTGATTTAGGTGCAATGTACATACTTTTTAGGTGCAATGTACATACGTTTCCATTCATCTTCAAGTGGTTCCACTGTTTTTCTCTCTGGACATTAACTTTTTTTGATTTTCTGGGTTTATTTTCCTAGATGAATTTGAAACTTTTGTCGGAGGTACCGAACAGCTGTGTGACCGTCGTGTTTAACTCACTCGTATACCGTATGGATACCGTGTGAGAATATTTGTTAGAGTTATTAAATAACTTTATATCAAATACTTTACTTCAAAAGAAGAAGGCGTTATCTCCATTCAATAATTAAGAATTGAAAAAATGTATCAACTCCAATGAAAAAAGAGATTTATTCAATAAATAAATACTTTATATATGGTCTTGAGACAAGAAATATTGAGTTATGTATTTCAAGAATTGTAGGTTTTTTCATGAATACTGTTGATTACTTGAATAAAGAGTATTTGGTAAAAGTAAGTGCATATTTCAAATAAATTATTTTCTACATTAGATATACTCAATAATTTAATATCAAATATATTATTTCAGAGGAAGAAAGCGTTATCTCAGTTCACGAATTCAGAATTGAACAAATGTTTTTCAACTCGAATGAAGAAATTGTTTTTATGTGTGTACGACGTACATCAGACAGAGTGATATTATCCAATTTCCGAAGTCAATTAAAAATTGATTCAAACTCATCAAATTTCCACTGGAGCAAATGACCTCCCTCTCAATCCCCCCAACCGATCATGCATCCAACTAGCACATCACCTGTTTGGTAATTTACCTCCTGGAAAGTGAAAGCTGCCACTGGGATCATCGTGAATTCGAATGAGCCGCTTTCGCTGCCGAGCAATTTTGAAGTTTTGACTAACAAATAAGGGAGTAATTTGCATTGAATGAGATTTCCAGACTTCAAACTAATGCCACATCTCATACATGCTAAACTCACAGCGTGCTTACTGAAGTTTCGCTCCTCGAAATATCATTGTTTCGGTTTATTCGTTTCCATAATGATTTTCAGAGGTATAGTTATAATATTCTTGATGATAATAACGCCCTCACTCTAGGGGTGGAACTGTTTCAGTATTTATCGAGATAATAGCAACATGTTTATATAAACTGGTATTTGAGATTGAACGCGAAGTCAATATCTTGAGTAAAAACATAATCAAGCATCGCATGAAGCATCGCATCAAGCCTCGCCTCAAGCATCGACTCAAGCCAGGCATCAGAGGGCATCATCAGTGTGGCATCTATAAAAGCGGGTGTAAGAATTATGAATCCACAGTCGTAGTGAGGGGTTGGAAATAGGAAGCAGTTGTTTATATATGAAAAATGTTTTCTGATAGTGATTGTGATATATATGCAAGTGCAGCAGTAAAATGGAGAATTTATTAGAAAATTCCACACTTAACATTTTCGACCAATTGAAAGCCTTTATTTTGTATCGTTCCATAGCAAAAAAAAATCCGTAAATTTTTCTCCTCCTTTGGGTAAGGAGCATGAAATTACACTGGATTTTTTTTTACGTTTATAGGTAAAATGACATTTCCATTTAACTTCAGATTATGTCGAATTTATTCTTTAAGTTAATGAGTAAAAATCATTTGTTGATTGTTTACCATATAAAATGTACATGAAAATTCAAAATTTACGAAAACACATGTTGTTACTTCGTTGGTTCTTATATTTTAACACAAACAACTATTTTTAACTAAAGCATCTGAATGTTGTTGAAATTCCTTAGCTACGTCTTCTTTTTTTCATGGAAATTATAAAGGCTGTGAAATGTATGAATTGTCTATGTTTCATAAAATATATGTAGTACTCTGAAACAATCTTTTTCTGCTGTGATCCACGAAGAGCTCCATATTTTTTACACACCAGAAGCAAATGATGTTTGATAATCCCAAACAAATTCGGTGAATACATTTCTGGCCCGCATTCTTCTAATAAATACATAAAAAATACATTTTAATTTGATACATTTTAATTTCACTAACTTCATTACAAAAGTTGTATGAAACGTTTTTCGCAAATCGCTCCATTCTTATAAACTCTACAACACAACGAATTTATTTAGATAATTTATACTCAGGTAACGTCAAAAGTTAGAATTACTAGGTTTGACATGAATTCCATTTTGACGACTATATAGTGGATTAGATTCATTCAAAAAAGAAAATTCAAACCATTAATAACTTTTCTGTAAAATTCTCATTCAACTCAAGTGGTTAACTGAGGAATTATGTCTCCTCGAAATAATAGAGAACTATTATTTCACTATCACATATTAATTGGTTTACTTGCTTAACCAATTTATATTATTATTTTTTCAAATACCTATTCCATTATTTTCTATCAACTTCAGTGAGATGAATTTGTAAAAAACTGAGAGATTGAGGTACTATCGACTTATTTTTTGTTATTTTGAATAACTAAAGTAGATGAATTGAATTTTATTTAACCTAATAATACGCATGGAAATTTCATTGATACTAAGTACCACTTCGAGCTCCTTGTAAAAAAATATATTTCTACCAACTTAAGTGAAATGAATTGAAAAGAAATGGGAAATTGAGCTACTATTGACTTATTTCTTATTATTTTGTGTAACTAAAGTAGATTAATTGTGTTTTGTTCAACCTAACAATGTTATGCATATTAATTTTATTAATACTAAATACTGCTTCAAGTTCCTAATAACAAAACATATTTCAACCAACTTTAGTGGAATAAAGTTAGTCAAGAATAATGGTTTGAACTACCACCAGCTGCCTTATTATTATTCTGCGTAACCAAAGTCGGTATTTAGCGTAATCTCAACTAGAGTCTTGGTCCAAAATTATCTCTCAGATAATAAGCCACATTTCTTTAATTTTAAACAATACAAACTTAGAATGTATAGAATAGAACTAGAACAGATTTAGAAATAAAACCACCGATATTGATATCTGAATACCTATAGCTACTTAAATATTAACTAAAGAAAAATAATTGTATCACCCGTAGAAGCAAATTCGATATATTATGCAACAAAGAATATTATTAATTAATAAAACTGTTATTTTGACCACTACCATTACCATAATTATTATTATTTGTAACATTAAATGTACAATTATTATAAGTTATATAACTGATGGTTGATTCACATTCCATTGCACCATTTTTGACAATGAACCATTGGCGCAGCTGCCATTCGGGTTTAACCGCATCGCTCCAACAATTACTTTATGATGTCCTTCATCCATCTGTAAATAGGGTTTCATGGATTGACTGCTACTGAGGCCTGTAATTCCAATCAACTGCTGCTCCCCAACTCCCTTTTTTGCCAAATTGGACACACCAGTTGCTCTCGCCGAATGATTCGTGATTTTAACTTTGTTTGTGTCAACACCAATCTTCTGTGCAGCCAATTTTAACCATGTTGAAATCGTGTTCTTTCCCAATGGACAATTTTTATACCACCCCTTTGAATTTCTTCGATCCCAAAATGGATTAGGAGTTACAAACAAACGATTGGTCCCTATAGAATCACCTCTTTTTTCCATCATCTTCCTGAAAAGACGAACAGGACATATGCTCGAATTATTCATATTTGTAATTAGCCACTTGCTATCAGCTAATTTTTTTGAGCCGCCTTGTGTTGTCTTCGAAAAAATGGGATTATACTCTATACGACCAGTAAAGTTGCCCAAGTTATCGGTCTCTTCCACAAAGTATTCAATACTTGCTGCTGCACCTTCTCCACCCCTCCAAGCTAATTCGTGGGAAACGATGTGAAAAAACTTAGGTTGAAGACCTTCTAGACAGTCTTCATTCCACAGTTCTACAATCTTTTTGTTTTCTGCGTCACTCAACGCCGAAGCACTAAGCTATCGTTCTGTTGAATCTTTTTGTAGTTCCCTACGTTTGGCATCACGTGTTGCTCTTGCGTTTTCGTACCTTATGTCAGGAAATGGATCAAATTTTACTTTTTATTTTTCATCATCATTTCCTGTTTTGCAGTTGAATTCCACATTACTTTCACAACACTTTCTTTGTACTCTTCCGAATTTGCTTTTTTCATATTGAATGAATAATCTTCTAGAATACTAGCCAGTTGTTCAACAGGTAACTTCTCGTGTATATTATAAGACTTTTCATCGCAAAATTCTAGAAACTGCTTCCAACTGCTTGTCTTTGATTTTTTTGTATTATCTGGGATCAGATATTGAACTTCTTTTCTGATTACGCCCTGGTGTTCTCTCCCAAAACGAGACATTTTCATTAAAACACTATAATATACTTTTCACTTTTGACACCACGCACATATAAAATGACATATAAAAAAAAATCCTTTTGAATCAACATATACAGCCCACTATTTAAATTTCAAAACCATCAAAAACCGTCATCATCCTAGTATTTCTTTAATAATATTTCGGTGTGAAATTTTCTTACCGAATACCACCATTGAAGCTAGTTCAATTAAAAACAGAAAAAAATTTCTCGAAAACGAATATTTTTTAGAAAAGTTTCCCTCGTCTTCGACTCGACTTTTTCAATCATTTTTATTTCATTCTTTTAAGACATTCATAAAATCCGTCATCTTATTGAATTCTCACAGAAGTTGATAATCTACGACCCCAAAAAAACCCACATACCAATTTTGAATGGAATGAGGCCATAATCACAAAACACATCGCCTTCCTAAAGCCGCCATCTTCAATTCATGAATGTCGACTGAGGAATCATGATGTTCGACTCCCACACACCAATAATGAGATTCCATTCATATAATCACAAAAATCGTCGCCACCTTGGAGCCGACATCTTGAATTGATGAATTCTGGCAAAGAAATATTGGTGTCCGATCCCAAAAATCCCCACATACTGATTTTGAATAGAATAGAACTATAATCACTAAACTCGTTCGCCATATTGGAGCCGCCATTTTGTTTTTTCTTTGGCAAAACTTCCGTAATCCACTTGCAAGATTTAAACTAAACATACACATACAGTGCTTCTCAAAAGTCCCCTCCATCTCTCTTATTTTTGGAACGATCATACATAAACAAGTGAAATTCGGAAAGTAAATATAAAAGGTTGTAAACTTTTCTACTAGTGATAATAGATGACGAAATCGTCAAAGATGACGTCACAAAGCCATTGTGACCAATAATTTTGAATGGAACCCTACGGCAAACGACACCTCTTTTGAAAGGTATCGAAAAAACCTATTCAATGATAGTAATTTTGTTTGTGTTTATGGCAGTTTTGGCAACTCGCTTTTGAGAAACGCAAAGCTGTGATGAACTAAATCAGTTAATACTAAAATTCCAAATTCAAGCTCCGCCTCTGGATAGTTGTCAAATAAGCTGACAATTTTGTTAGTCTCCCTAATTCGACGTTTTTGTAATTGTCCAAGTTCTTGTACATTTAATGATTTATGAATTGTTGATCGAACGTTTAACTGTTTTAGCAGCTTTTGGTACTTTCAATATTTTTGTACATTTCAATAATTTGTTAAACTGTTGTGAGCCGAACGATCTGGCAGACCACAAATTTCTGAGGAGAAAAAAATTGATATACTGGCAGAAGTAATAGTTAATCCTACTTCTTCAACATCTACCTGTGTAGTCAGTCGAAGTATAGTACACAAGGAGTTGGAAAAAAAACAAATTTCATCCATACAAACTAAAAATGGTTCATCAACTCTCAGACGGCGACCCAGACCGAAGACTAGAATTTTTTGAAAATATGGAAACTAAAATTAACCAACAGCCAGACTATGTCAAAACAATCTGTTTTAGTGACGAAAGTACTTTCTATCTAAATGAAAATGTAAATACACAGAATGTGAGGTATTGGAGTGGCGCAAATCCTCACCTGTTTCGTGAAACACATACCCAATTTCCCCAGAAGGTGAATTTTTGGGCAGGTATCCTAGGAAACCACATCGTTGGGCCTCTTTCTTTGAATACTGATTTAACTGGTGAGGTTCATCTGGAGCTGTTGCAAAACGCAATAAAACCGTTAATCCTTGAAATTTTTTAAGATGATCCAGATGAATTTGGCAATTTAGAAATAACATTCCAACAGGATGGTGCTCCTCCACACTATGACGGTGCAGTAAGACGGTATTTGGATGAGGAGTATCGTGGTAGATGGATTGGACGACGAGGTTCAACGGAATGGCCAGCTCGATCACCGGACCTCACACCTTTGGATTTTTGTCTGTAGGGGTACCTTAAATCGAAGGTTTACGCCACCGAACCTGACAATATTGACGTTTTAAAACAACGTATTGTTGCAGAATGTGAGGCTGTTTCCGCAGACACATTTGCAAAAGTACGAGAAGAGTTTAAAAATAGGATATTCCACTGTCAGGAAGTAAATGGAGGTCACTTCGAGCAATTTTTTCAAGTAGATACTGATTTTTAAATCTGTAATTAATATCATACTGAATGGAATTCAAATTTTAATGTTTACTAATGAGCCATTAAAACTGCCATAAACACATTGAATAGGTTTTTTCGATACCTTTTAAAAGAGGTGTCGCTTGCCGTAGGGTTCCATTTAAAATTATTGGTCACAATGGCCTTGTGACGTCATCTTTGACGATTTCGTCATATATCATCACTAGTAGGAAAGTTTACAACCTTTAATATTCAGTTTCCAAATTTCACTTGTTTATCTATAAACGTTCCAAAAATAAGAGGAGGGGAGGGGACTTTTGAGAAGCACTGTATATGAATTCAAATGAAAGCTTGTGGAAAAATTCCATCGTGTTACTCGATCTGCCAGGTTTTCTGCAGTCAGCTCTCAGTCATGAGAAATGATTTGTTTGGGGCGAATATTCGTCGTTTTCAATTTCGAAAGAAAACAATTTTAAAAAAGCTGCCCGAGCTGGGGTTTGAACCCACGCTCACCCACGCTCCATTTCGTAATCCAGCTCCTCAGACCACTTGACCAACTGGAGAGATAGAAAATGTCAAACGTATTTCGGACATGTATTACATCGTTATGGTTCCTTTTTCCGAAAAAAGGCCATACGAATCTTATGCGCCACTTTTGCCCAGGCAGTCAATGATTTTTCTTATGTTTGCTTTGAGTACCAACATTTTCAAAACATGTCATTCTGTTACTCGATTGGTCAGGTTTTCTGCAGCCCGCTCTTAGCCTACATAATGAACATTCCAAGAGCCATTGAGCGGATTGAATTCGTTCGAATCAGAAAAAGCTACCTGTCACGCCAAACTGTTCAAATTGAATTAGTGAAGTATTCAATCCACCTCATGAATATTAATAAGGTAATGATCGATTCCATATAACGTTTTATTATATCCCAATTTCCACAACATCGATTAGGTACACAGCAGTGGCTTTCCATGCAAATTAAATCATACCGTATAGGGATGATTCGTTAAAACCCACGCGAGTCGTACGTATTATTTTCCCGGACGACAGCAACAGCTTGCACATAGTGGATATCGTTAATATTTGCACCAACAATGGAAATTGAAATTGATTACTCTATATATCAATTACAATGGCGAGATAATAATGTTCTGGTTCAGGAATTTATTGTTGCCAAATGTTATCTCATGGGGTAATGCCGCTCCGAAGCTTGATCAGAGATACACAGTTCTGTGGGTATTTTGTCGTCGGACCCGATTATTGTTCGGGGTCGGATATGGCTTTTCAGTTTGGGATTCCAGTAACATCTGTTTGGCTCAATTCTGAAGCGGATTGTTCATTGATGTACTCGAGAACACGATTACGTTTCTCATTTTTCATCGGAAGAATATTTTTTTCTGCAGCCGTCTCGAAAATGAAATTTTCGGTATGATTTATTAAATTCTACGACTATTTTTTTCACTTTCGAAACGATTTCTTCACTTTCGGGACGATTTTTGTTACTTCTGGGACGATTCTTTTTACTTTCGGGACGATTGTTGGTATCTATGTAGGCGGCTTTGACAATAACATGAACTTTGTATTTTATTATGACAGCGCTTGTCATGTAACATTGGTATGTGTTTTTTCGCTTTCCTAATCCAAAACATGGAAATCAGTAGTAAAAGTGAGGCTGAAACGATTCCACAGGAGATAAGTGAATCTGCTAAAGCGGCTATTTATGAATCATTGCCGGTTAAGTCAAGAGAGAGGTATGGATTGGTCTACAATTTATTTCAAAAATGGAGCAATGATAAACATGTGCATACTATAAATGAACAAGTGATTCTTGCATATTTAATGGAGAAATCTGAAATCTCGAAGCCATCAAGCCTCTGGAGCGATTACTCGATGCTCAAGTCCTCAATTAATATAAAAAATAATATAGATATAAGCCGCTATCCCAAAGTTATTGCTTTCCTCAAAAGAAAATCCAAAGATATTGAACAACGAAGAAATAGATTACTTCTTATCAGAAGCTGGAGATAATATCTACCTAATGACGAAGGTAGTATAATTAAATCTTATTCCTCTCTTTCCTTATGATCTTTTTCATTTCTGGTTGCATTAATAATTGGTTTGGCAGGCGCTTGTCGTCGTGAGGAGCTCAGGAGCTTTGTAAAATGACAACCATGCTAGTGATAAAAATTGCTAGTTCTAAAACGAATATGGATAGAACCTTTGTCGTCATTGGAGAAAATAATATTTCTTTATGCAGAAAATATTTGTCATTACGCCAAGCAAACACACCACATCGTAGATTATTTGTTTATTATGAAAACGGAAAATGTACTATACAACCTATTGGTATTCACACTTTTGGAAAATTCGCCTGCACAATTGCTGAATGTGGTGATAATATAACCAACTTGAAGAGACACGGATGATGGAAATCAACCAATGTAGCAGGGGGATACATAGAAAATTATTTAAGAAATAAAATTCACATAGCTTCACAGATTGAAAAGGGCCGTAACGAAATCAATATCTCGAAAACTAGTACAATTACTGATGCGTCTAATTCTAATTTTGGGTGTTGGTAGTTTGGTTCCCGCCAGGTAGTTAATTGAAAATTCATTTGAGATGCTTGATAATGATATGTATTTCAGTTCCCAATCCCGAAAAGGTCATTATTATTTTTTTTCCGGGGACTACCTGCGTAATCCCTTGTTCTGAGTAAAATTTGGGAAAACCAAAAATTAATTGTCTATTTCTCCCTTGTTCTATGAATATTACTTTTATTTAGAGTTGTATTGCTTCTGTGACAGTCAGTTGTATTTTTGAATCGTGCTTGCTCAGTGACATTCAATTTTCTTTAAAGTTGTATCAAATTCTAGCCATGAATCCAGAAATAATTTTGAGTGGACGAGGAAAACAGTTATTAATTTTTAATAACTATAAAAATGGTTTTCAGAAGATCCTGAAAAGTGTTGAGAAGCGATGGACTTGTACAAACAGAAAGTGCAAAGCATTTGTTCGTACTTTGGGCGAATGTGTTGGAAGTTTAACCATTGCAGTTGTGCAGGACTCAAATCGCCAAATTGTTAATTCTGCCTGCAAACGAAAAGCTGTGAGAGACCTGCCCGAAAAACCTGCGAAGGTCTTTCGCAGAATATTACAGGAAAATGTGCCATCAACATTTAGTACAAATGATATTGCTTTCGTCAGGAGAAACATATATAACGCTCGTAGAAAAATTCAGCCAAGTTTACCAAAAAACATCGAGAAAGCTTTTGACTTCCTTGATGAGGCAAACCTCTAGAGGTGAGCAATTTTTATTGTATAATAACAGAAGTGAACAGATAGTGATATTTTCGTGTGAATCAAATATTCAGATTCGATTTTGAGAACGGCATCCACAAAGCAGTCGAATAAATCATTCCTTTAACACAAATAATTGGCTCTCGGTTTCACCTTGCCCAATCGTGGTTTAGGAAAATTCAAGAATACGGCCTTGTAGCCGAATATAAAAATGAAAATTCCGAAGTTGGTAGATGGCTACGAATGACTTTTGGTCTCTTTTTCCACCCTTTCTTTGGGCTGAGATTTCAGCTGAGCTTACACGAACCACTAATGCTTGTGAATCTTTCCAGAAACATTTTAATGCGTCTTTTTATAAAGCACATCCAAATATTTTAATTTTTTTGGAAAAACTTCAAGAATTTCAAATTGAAACTTACGTAAAATTACAAAGCATCAATATAACGGCTGAAATACATAACAGTAGGGTAAAAAATCGTCAAAAATGTATAGCGAAAATGATAAAATCTTATTCTAGAAATGAAATTAGTCGACTATTGTATTTTTATTATTAAAAGTAGATAAGAAGTATAGAACGATAGGAGCTTGTGTGATATATATGTTGTATGTTTATAAAAAATTATTTTATCAAGTGTGTTTCTTTTCACTGTGCTGTAACTATTTGATATTGTATTTTTATTATTATAAGTAGATCAGAAGTATAAAACAATGGAAGCTAGTGTGAAGTATATGTTGTATGTTTATAAAAATAAAAAATATTGATTTAATAAACAAATGAAAAGTAAATATTATTTTTCTTCTTGATAGTAGAGAAATAAAATAAAAATTAATTGGTTAAAATTTTCTTTCCCGGGAACCAAATTGCACTTAGAGACCAGGCAAACTAAAAATGCCAGGAACCGAATTACACATTTTTTTCAGACCCTTCTTGATCTGGGAACCAAATTACATGTCCCCCCAATTTCAACACTTCTACTTCTTTTAATATCCCTAATAATATTGTAATTGTCATGATTGTGTTATCAATATTCACAAGTAATGTAATCATAAGAGTGATTGCTATATGTAATTGTCTATATGAAGTTTATACGTTATTATCCATCAATATCCTTTTCAACATACAAAACGGCTACAGAAAAGATATTGTACGCAGCACGATCCAAAAGTAATTTTACGGGACTCGCCTACGACTCGTCCTGGAAAGTTCCTACGCATCCCGTAAAATATCACTTTCGGAACTTGTTACGTTAATTACTATTTCCTACGACCACATAGGAGTAACACATATCGCACTCTCTACTCCCATGGAAAGTGACCTTTATTCTCACGCGTGCGAAAAGTACTTTCCGCACTAGTGCGGAAAGTAACTTTCCGCACGGCTGTCAGTAAGCCGTCCAACCCGTGAATCCTGTAAGATTTACTGATGTAATTATCAATTGCTCTTCCTTATTGATATCATTTACATAAAAACTTGACTCAAAACTAATTATTTGTAGAAAATGAAGAAAAGAAGAAAAAAAAATGTTTACGCCGAGAATCGAACCCACAACCTTGCGGTCATCTACCGTATACTCTTCCATCTGAGCTTATTCAGATTTGAATTAACGTTATCAGAGATATGTGTATGTATAAGTATTTACATTTATAGGATTATGATATTTCTTGTATTTTCATTTTATTAACACGTTGACGGACACTCTGTCATTAGTGGTTGTGCCTGTTGCGTCACAGATGTATTTTCACTAATATTGAAGATAAAAAATAAAAATTTATATCTGCGGATTCCTAGAGTCATAAATAAGCTGATTATGGAAGAAAATAACTCACGGCCATAGACGCCAGTGTCACTTTATAAACATTTTTCTATACAATTTGTGACACTTACGTCCATAGACGTCCTCCAATTATATGAATAAAACAAATAAAACTATATATAGATTTATTCAGTTATTGATGCCATAGCTTAAAACAGGGCGCGGGACATAACACGGGTTTTTCTGGACAGGTTTCACATTTGTATCTTGTTTCTTTTCTCTTCTTTTCTCTCTTACACTGCCTACATTTGAGGAATACATGTGATTTTCTATAATTTTCCGGCAGGGGAATCTCCTCTAGGAAATGTTGCTGCTCAGCTGCTGTTTTTGGTGTTTTTATTGAAGCCTGAAATTTCATAAAATGTCTGCCATCAACATTTTCTTCAATCCCTATAAGTGGTCGTACTACAGCTTCCCTGAACTCAATGAATTTAATTTTTTTTACTCTTTTTGTGTACAGAAAGTAAGAGTTCCATATTGTTATATCTAAAAGATGAAATGAGACTTTCTTGTACCATCGGATGGTCTTACGTGGACAGCTGTAGTAACTCAGCATTTGATCGCTCCTGTTGATTCCAGACATGTGCTGGTTGTATCCATCTATCGCAGGGTTTTTGTTTGTCTACACCATACTTATTTCTAACAGTTATCAGATTTGGTTGATACGCAGTTGTTATTGCATATACATCCCGCTTATCTTTCCACTTAGTAATATACAAGCTAATTGTTTTTTTTTCCTCCATATATGTTCACCTTTTCGGAGTTTTTTCGTGATAACAACCGCAGGATTACCTTTTCGGTTTGCTCTTAATGTTCCAGTAGAGTGGGTTTTATATGTGAGCAACTTTGATGACAGAGAGACACTATTATAATATTATAAAAGTTGTAGGAATGGGGTTGGTAGTGAATCGGTAACTATCGTTTGTTTTCCGACTCCCCACCATGACATCAACGTCTATCAACTACACAGCTTCAAATTATTGCTCATCATGTGACACATAAACAGAATTCCATGTTAATTCAACGTCTGTGAACGTTGTGGCTACAAAACGCGAGTATTTTTGGGGCGGCTATAGACGCCGTAAAATTGAAGTGCCACAGCAGGCACAGTGGCCTAAACGTCCATAGACGTCGCTGTCCGTCAACGTGTTAAAACAAAATTTAGCTATTTTTGAAGTTCATATAATTGAAGGATAGCAACGAAAGCTTAAACTGTTCATTTATAATTATTTCAGTAGTTTGTTTTAATACGAACTACCTGTATCTAAGATAGGCAACCAGAGAACCAAACGCGGGCACATTATTTGAGAATTTAAAAAGCTAAGTAGGCTTTGAAACAATTCCGCGACACAATACCACATAAAATAGACATTTCGTGATAGTAGGTACATGATCGAAAGTAAAACCTCGTTAAATGTCAGAGTTGTACAAAGGTTTTAGTTTAGCTTATTACCTATCCTACGCATATTAAATACCTTCGTAAATAATTATGGAGTCTGAAAATGAATTGGATTGCACTCCACCAGAAATCATAGAGGCAGCAAAAATAACCTCTTTACAAATTCAACCAGAGAAGTCTAGCGATTGATATGAACGAACTCATAATGAATATCTCAACCGGAGAAGAATGAAAGAAATCAAAAGTTCTCTCTCTGAAAATGTGATCCTAGCATACATAGATGAATTATCTAAGAAAGTACGACCAAATACACTGTGGTCTCTGTACTCTATGCTGCGCACCACTTTATACATTAATCATAACGTAGATATCTCAAAATATCTTAAGGTGAAAGCTTTTTTAAAAAGAAAAAATGACGGTTATAAACCAAAATAATCAATGATCTTAACAACCCAGCAGATAAATCAGTTTATTACAACAGCTCCTGATGATCAATTTCTACTTATTAAGGTGAGTTTGAAGCAATGTGATATTCATTAATTCACTAATAGAATTATATTAACTTACAGGTTGCTTTAATTTTTGGTATATCAGGAGCATGTCGCAAGCAAGAAGTAATAAAAATTACTGTAGGCGACATCGAAGATCTAGGTTCAGCGGCAATAGTTAAGATTAAAAATACAAGAAATAAAATGGATAGAAAATTCAATATTACGGATGAATTTTATGAAAAATATGAAAAATATGCTAAATTAAGACCAGCAACCCACGAAAAGAGGTTTTTTCTCAACAACCAACACCAAAAATACACCAAGCAAGTGGTGGGTATCAACAAAATGGGATCTGTACCTACCTTAGTAGCAAAATTTTTAAAACTTGAGAATCCAGAAACTTTCACCAGTCATTGTTCCCGAAGATCCTCAGCTACGATCCTAGTAGATGCAGGAGGAGATATCATCACTCTCAAGAGACACGGAGGATGGAAATCCTCTGCTGTCGCTGAGGGGTATATAGATTATTCTCACACCAACAGAATGAACAACGCCACTAAAATTGTCAGCGCTGTGCGTAGAACTTCGGAAGACACTGATGCTCAATCAGCCATATTAGAAAACATGAATTTAAAACCCTCAACTTCTTCGATGAGCACAATAATTACAAGCAGCATCCGAGAAAATATTGAAACGAATCTTTCGCAAACACCGTTACAATTTACAAATTGTAACAATAACCAATTCACTTTTGATTTTTATGGTTCCAAATAATTCAATTTGTTTCCCAGTTGTATCTAATTAGTACTTACTTATTGTAATTTTTCCAAATAAACGTTAAATATCGTTATTTCTTCATTTCACTATAACAGTAATTCTAAATTCATGTGCACTTTTTATAGAAACAATATTCAAACATAGACTGTCACATATAAAACGTAAGATTAGTCAGGCAACTCAATATACACGATCTAATATTTACATATTGTTTACTAAAATAGGTGGGCATAGGAAAAATAGCGTACATTACTCGCGCGAAAGTGATTTTTCACACTCGTGTGATTGCCGCACTCAGCTTACGCCTCGGGCCACAATATTTCCCACTCGTGTGAAAAATGTCACTTTCTGCACTAGTAATGTGATATACTATTTCCTACGAGTATGTGGAAAAGTGCACTTTTTTTAATGAATTGTCGTGTGGAAACCAAGCACTTTTCCGTTCTAGTGCGGTAAAGTTCTTAGACAATTTATTTTTCAGGTGAAACCATTGTAGTTCACTTGCATTGCTCATGCGGAGATACTTGAATGATACTGCAAAACTCTGGTGTGTCATTGAAGCAATATGTCAAATAAACTGAGCTCAAAAAGGTCTATGCATGTCTCTCTGCAAATTTCATTCTGATCGTTCCAATCATATTGGTCCAAAGATATTGTGAACATTCTGTAAGATTTAGTGGACTTCCTATATTCCTTAACTTTTTGAATTGGTTGACAGTAGCGAATTACAAGTTCATCCATCTAAGAGACATGGTACGTTCATTCTACGAATATATTCTCTTGTTACCATAGAATCGGGTGAATAAGTAGCGATTGTTAACTTCAACAAAGAAGAATTGCGGTACCCTAAGTTGTATTCAAATTTAATCTTCAATTTGATATAAAAAATTACCAATTCAGAAGAATCATTAAGTGACATTCCGTTAGAAATCTTGGAGGCTGCTGATTCTATAAGTAGCCAGTTAGTTCCAGAAAAGTCTCGCTGGCGTTGGGAGAAAGATTTTGCAGCATTTGACTTGTGGTGCGAGGAGGAAACTACACTATCACTGAAAGAAAAGGTATTTATAGTATACTTCTACCACTTATCGAAAAATATTTGCCCATCAACATTGTGGTCGAAGTACCCAATGATTGAACTCATCAATAGAACTGAGTGAGCTCCACGGTTCATTGGTAAAATTATAATAGACATGTTTCAGGACTAATAAGTCCCATCTTCTCTAGTAGGTGGTGTTATATAGGAATAATTTGAAAATTATTATTTTTTCACAGAACTTGTTTTGCAGTGACATACATTTTCATTAATGACAGTTGAGGAAGTTATACTCACATGTGGAAACAATTAGAATGAGGAGTAAATTAATGTTAAAGATTTTGTTGTGTTGTGATCCCAAACACTCAACAAAAAACTTCAACAATAATTTACTTCTGAATCTAATTGTTTCCACATGTGAGTATAACCTCCTCGACTGTCATTAATAAAAATATATGTCACTCCAAAACAAGTTCTGTAAAAAATAATTCAGATTATTCATATGTAACACCTCCTACTACTGAAGATGGGACTAGTCCCGAAACATGTCTATTATAATTTTAGCAATGAACCGTGGAGACGACTTTGAGCTTATTCATTTCTATTGTCATCTACCGCACTTCGACATTTTGATTTCCCTATTATTATTATATTTTCACACCCACTGAGTAGTGGTCCGCGATGAGTTCAAACATTTTCTCAGGAGAACAGCTTCCATCTGGGGGAAAAATGGGCCTCAACGGATACTGATACAATCTTTATTTGTTTCACTTCCGCTTATGTATAACCAGTTGCTGAAATGAATGATTGGACTATCTGACAGAAATAATTCATCAGCTGCTTCTCTTTCCTGGAGCAAATACTGCCTTTTCCCGAATAGAGAAATATAGTTTCCGGTTTCCTTCTCAACCCGGTTAAAGATGAACTGATTTCAACCCAGACATAAGAGTTTGAGAGAGCGATTTGATTGCTTTCAAGTGGAGGGCTTCACATCAACTATGTGCTTTCACCATAAAGTATAGAAAAGTAGCTGTTCAGTTTCATTAATTAATTGGTCCTTCGAGCTGGATATAATTGAAAATTGGAAATGTCAGTCACCAAAATATAACAAATATTGAAGTGAAGTACTCTGAGTTCAGAGTCGAATTCAGAAGTCCAGGTCATCGCTGGTGCAGAAAGAAAAGGCGTGAGGCTCATCTGAACAAGAATATTCAAAAAGAGCGAGTCTGAAGAAGCAAATCTGATACGGATTGGATGAGAAAATGGGAGAAGAGGTGTCAAAAGAGGTTTGTATGTTTTGAGATTGGGTGGTTGCTGTAGTTGCCATTCATTTTGAAATCATTATGGCTGAACAGGCATTGAAAGAACTTGTTATTAAACGACGATCAATGAAATCTCAATTAATGTGTATATATATATATATATGTATATATATATATATATATATATATATATATATATATATATATATATATATATATATATATATATATATATATATATATATGTTATATATATATTTACAAAAACTAGTCCAATAATTCTTCTGCAGAAAAATCAGAGTTACCTGTCAGATTGAATAAATGTCGTCAACTTTATGATCAATTCAATGAAATTCAAAACAAAATTGAACATGGAAATGACAAATCAACTTCTGAAGATACTTACTTCAGATTCATTACAAAAGCAAATGATTTGTCACAAGGAAAATGCGAATAATCAAAGTCTCAAAATGTCAAACTACCAACAGTAGATTTACCAGTTTTCCATGGAGTATACCAGTGCCTTACCTTCCGTGACACTTTCAATTAATTGATGCATGAAAACAGAAAGTTACCAAATATCCAAAAATTCCATTATTTACTTGGATAATTGGATAATTTTACCAAATGTGAATGGGGAACAAAAATAGTGTCGAAAGATTCACCTACCATGGATGATCTCATTCGAGTTCTAACTGAGAGATGTCATTTGCTAGGAACTTTCGACATGAAGAAATCATAGAATAAACTTCAAATCGCAAATAATTCAAACACCAAAATAAAATTTTCAAAATATGCAAACAATAATCAATCACAAACATTTGTAACAACAATGATATGTATACGACGATGAGTAGACCAAATATGTGTATTTCATTTCGCTCTTCGTTCACTTAGGTATTTCGTAGGAATAATGGAAAGCTATGATTTTTTTTTAATATTATTGCGATATTTTGAATGATTTCGGGAAAATTTGATAATGTCTTATTTCTCTTCTGTTTTTTTATTTTATTTTCCGTACTATTCGATTTGGAAGAAAAGTACCTTAATTTTTTTGGAGAAATAGTTAAGAGGAATCTTTTTGATCCCAATAATTTTTTTGATATGGCCAGTAGTTTTTGGAAAATCTGAATTTTATTATTGAAAATTTTCATTTTCTTTTCTATCTTTGATTCATTAAAAAAATTCGGTTCAGATGTTTCAATGGAACTCATGAAACTCTATAAATAAAATGATTCAACTTGTAATTTTTTCCAATATTACGGTCAAATATTCATGTTTTACTGTTTTTCGGCTATAACTCCCGTACTATTCAATTCAAAGAAATAGTGTTGGGAGAGTTTTTTGTAGAAACTTTTGAAAACAATATATTTGCTGTCGTGAAAATTTTCGAAATTTTCAACTGTTTTCGAAAAATTAATTTGTTATAATATCGAGATATAATTTTCAGATTTTCAATTGTTTTTTCATTTTCCGGTGGAGTGAGAGAAACATGTATTTGAGATATCTTGTAGCATCATTGGAGAGATATACACTGCATATCGTTGATTTATATATTTTTTGGTAGTTTACGTTAATTCATTTGGAATTTTCCAATCTCGCCCAGTACGGTTGTCAAGCTATTCTGGTACAGAATATGAAATCGAAAGAATCACCCATGCGACCTGTAGTCGAGTCACAAGGAATTTTCACAAAACTCCAGGCAAAACCATTTTGGAATTTTCCGTTTCTCTTCAAATTTCAATGACAGGATAATGTTTTTTGTGAAACATAATGGCAAAGTTTCAAGACAATACGTCAAATGATTCCCGAAATATTTCAATTTATGATTGATACAGAGTACAGACAGACAGACCACATACAAACCAAAGTTGCTCAAAATTCGATGGGGATCATTTTCTCAGAAGCAACTATATCTCTATTTTGCTCAGTTTCCGAGATAGCATTTCACTAGAGAACGTAGTATACTCCTCTATAGTATATCATTTTGAAACAAGCGTCATTATCATCCATCAACGTGAAAAGAGCATTTGACAACACGTCATTTGATTCCATATGTCAGGCAATAAGGGAAAGGGGCGTGAACCCAACCATAATGGGATGGATTCACGCCATACTGTCCCAGAGACTAGCTAAAGCAACTATCAGAAGTAGCTCTAGCCGTACCCACGAGGGGCTGTCAGTCATTCTCAAAACAGAGGAGCAGATGGGGCATCGCCTGATCCCCACCAATGGGATCATCTGGTGCACAGATGGCTCCACGATGGGTGAATCAGCCGGCGTCGGGGTGTACGGGCAATCTCTATGAGCCCTGGGAAATTTTGTTTCAGTATTTCATGCTGAAGTTCTTGCCATACTCGCCTGTGTAAGAGAAAACACCAACAGAGGCCACCACTGCCAGCAAATCATGATATGCAAGGACAGCCAAGCAGGGATCAAGGCCCTCACATCGTACAGAGTCAGTTTGCTGCTGGTGTTGGAATGCATCGACGATCTGCGAAGGCTATCCATCGCCAATAAGGTAAAGCTATTGTGGCTCCCCGGTCATACCAATATCCAATACAAGTTATTATATGTTTTTTGGAAATACATTCAATGCTTCAACTGATAAACTAACTATATACAAATATACAATATGTGCAGTATTCATAGGCCTGCGGATGTTCGCGCAGCCCTCAGCCAGGAGAGGACCAGTCCATCCTCTGGAGAGCCTTCGCAAACCCTCCAGACGGCGTCCTAGTCGAAAGACGGGCTGTTACCTTCGAATAAACGAGCAGTGAGCCCCTCTCAGCAGATCTCGATGCTGTTCTCTTGAGCTTTCAGTCAGTGCATGTTGTTTTAGTGTGAGTTTTTCCAGCCTCCTACTAGACGTTTATGCTGGAGTTTGTCGTTTTTAATGTATGAGTTGTGGGTTTTGTGTATGTGTTTTGTAGTCATTTTCCAGGAAAAATATAAGGCAAGAAACCTGGTTAAGGGTGTGTAATTTAACGTTTGAGTTGTGCTAAAAAATTTGTGGTGTTTTTGTATTTGAGGGATTTTGTATGAGGTTATTTGAGGAATGATTTGAGATGCTTGAGTGTTTGATATTTGAGTATTTGGGGTATTCGAGTGTATGATTCGTGGTGTTTGAGTGTGTGGGTGTTTGTGTGTTTTGTTTAAGATGTTTTGTAGTTTTGTGAGTTTAGCCTGCCCGACAACGGCAACCCACGTCCCGAAGCACCGTCGCCGTTTGCATCGCGACAAGCTGTTGTATTATTTGTGTCTGAGTTAGTAGCATACTCTGAGTGTCTTGTAGTGTCAGTGAAATTTTTGTCATAACCTCCTGGTTATGTGTGTGCATTTGAGTAAGCGCCGAAATCTACAGAGTAAGGTCTCTGCCCACGTCCATTCTGGCTTGGGGTTCTACTTCATTCGGTTCTGCGATTCTTGTATCCCGCCATGTTGGTTCTCGAACCCCTAGGCCTTTTTTTATGTGGGTTGGCGTTCTTGAATTGTATGTTCTGGGTCCATGTTGGATTTGTTCTAGACTATTCCAGGGCTTGCTCTCCTTTCTGTGCCGCTTTATCAGTGTAGGTTACGCCCTTTTGGTGGTTAGCTATTGGATTCTGTCCAAAAAAGGGCAATTCGTCTCGTCGGTGATGCCTCGCTTACAAACTCGCTCACTTGTCTGGAACACCGTAGAAAAGTTGGCGATTTGTCTCTATTTTATAGATATTTTCATGGGCGATGCTCTTCTGAAATATCAACAATCGTTCCTCCTTTGGCAGTCTCTTCGAGATTAACCCGTCAAGTTCAGTCTTCACACCCCTTCGTGGTCACTTTGGAGACCTGCAGAACATCACTTTCCAAAGACTCATTCATCCAACGAACTGCGAGGCTTTGGAACTCATTGCCTAGGGAGGTGTTCCCCGAGGCATACAACCTCCAGAAATTTAAGAAGAACACCAACTCCTACCTTCTTTCCCTTGGTTCCCACGATGTTCTCTGGACATTACAGGATATCCCTTTTCGTGGGAACCAGAACATATAAAAAAAAAAGCCGGGTGCTCTTCCTGGCAGTTTGTACATTGAGCCGGAATACTGGGTCTTTTTTGGCATTGGTTCGGTCTGCGCATTTCAGGAATCTAGGCGTGATGTTGCAGTTTATTGCTCTGACATCTTCCACAGTACGTCAGGGAACCCTCTGTTTTTTGTATTTCCCAATCTACTATTGTTTTTTGCAGTGTTTTTATTCCACTCTTTATCATTCTGGTGTGCCTGGAAACGAACGTGCCAACTATTTGGCCAGTCAAGTTGCAAAAAGCTCAACGATTGGACCAGAACCAATACTAGGAGTTTCTAGATCATGGAGCGTTTCAACCATGAAGAGACTCCTGAAAATAAAATTCCAGGAGGCATGGAATGAAGCTCTTGGCATGAGACAATCGAAACTCCATATCGAAGGCGTCTGAGCCAGAAGGAAATCAGAATTGTGGTACGGCTTTTCACGGGGCACTGCCATCTAAACAAGCACCTTAACATTCAATCAATCAATTCTTTATTGGTGCTAGGACACAAGAGTGTTCACAAGTCATTTGAAGTTGTACATACATCAATTGCAAAAATGAGAGATGAAATATAGGTACAGTAAAGCTTAGAAAAAGAGATAATCGCACATTAAAATTCTGATAGGCATTAAAATTAGGTCAAAATTTGTATAATTGAGTTGTTCAGAAAAACTCATTGACATTGAACAACTCATTGACATCATAAAAGGCATGTTGTAGTAGAAAATGTTTGAGTTTTATTTTGAAGTTGTGGAGTCCTAGTTCCTTGGTTTCGGCAGGGAGGGCGTTGTATAGCTTGGGTGCCCAATAGAAGATTCCATCGCGTGTTTTTGACAGTCTCAAATAATTGGTTTGGATGTTTTGACGATTTCGTGTAGGGAAGTCATGAATTTGGGAGTGGTTTGTGTATTCATGTGAGTTTTCTTTTATGTATGATAGACATTGTAATATGTATATACAGGGTAACGTTAATACTTAATGTCGTTTGAATTTGTCCCTGCAGTCGTCTCCGTATTTCAAACCCGGAACAACTCTCAATACTCTCCTCTGCATACTGAAGATTTGAGAGCATTGGCTTGAGTGTCCCCATACTAATATAGCATAGGATATGGTGGACTGAATGGGGCCGTGAAAGGCTGTAAGTAGAGTACTCAGGTTCACGTTTTCCGAAAGACTTCGTAGTAAGAAGGTAAGGCTCGATAATCTCCTACATAGAAATTCACAGTGTTCTTGCCAGGTCAGTTTTTCGTCAATGTGAACTCCTGAAAATTTGGTACACTTGGATGTGAATCTAATTTCGCCAGTATTTCTCATACTGAAGAGCATATGTTCTGTTTTCGATTCATTGACTTTCAGTTTATTTTATTGGAACCATCGTTCTATTTGTTCTTTTTCAGTTTCTACTGTGGAAATCAGAGTACAGGTTTTCCTGAATGTATGAACGTGCTGTCGTCAGCAAATTGTATAAACTTTGATAGTGGCGATGAATAGGGCAAGTCGTTTATGAACACCAGAAAAAGGAGTGAGGGACACCATATCGTATATTTAGTAGGGAATATTTTTTATTTTGGAAAAGGACAAACTAGACTCTGTTTTTTAGGTAGGATTTCATCAGGTTGAT
>JAFIRS010004675.1:0-78305 GCA_018342105.1 Gonioctena quinquepunctata
GATTGATGGTTTTGTGTGTTGTTTCGAATCTTGATTTTAATTATATCTTTTAAATGTACAACCATATTATTATTTCATCTATTTTGATAGCTTGAGATATGACCGAGTACATAGATCAAACGAACCTCGATCATATATTGAGGAAATTGCTTCAACAGACCGCTCTTGAAGTAAATTCTGTTGTCACTAATATTTAGTTGCACAACTCTCAGTATAGAACCTCTAATGATTTTTTGTAAGACACGCTATTGTACTGTCAATTGTGTGAAAAAGATTAAGTATTGAACAGAGTGCATACAAATAATACCAGTAAAGTTAGACATCAATTGATGGTATTTGTAAAATCCTTCGATTGGATTTTCTGGAGTGTTTCTTTAATAAAAGTTAATGTGAGGTTCGACAAACACTTGGGTTTTTGGAGTGGTGTGTGAATTCATAACACTCTGTATATACTCAGGTTTTAAAAATGACTGGTCAATGGTGGGGTCTTAAGAGTCTCCCCATATATCAGGTTATAACAATTTATTTTGTTGCATTTCGAAACCTAGAAAATGCCAGGAATCTTATGAGGCTTTCTTGTTCCAAAACATCCAATTCCAATATATCTTCTTCTTGCCTCTGTAGTTTGTCCTGAATATAAGGTGGAGATAACTGTATCTGATACACCCCAATATTCAGTTCCTTCAAATACTCCATCGTCAGGCGCGGAAAGTTTCGAACGTGGGTGTGGTCCAATTGCACCCATCGACCAATCAACAGCTTCAATTTTGTCTTGAATAACATTAACTTCATTAAAGCACTCTCTAATATTCGTCTAGCAAACTTAATATCGGTCCCTGGCATTGTTATCAGTCGATGAAATCGATTTATCAAAGCACCAGCTATGCGATATAAGTCAACCAAGTTCACAACATGTGTTGTGGATATTGTCCCTTTAAAGAATTTAAAAATTGATTTGAAATGTCCATTTCTGGATTCCACTATCCACCTTGTTTTGGTAATCAACCTGGAACTATTCGCTTCCTCGGTTGTGAATTGTCTTTGACCTCGTGCCAGAAATGGAGGCATATGGTAATTAATACCAAGTTGTTGAAATAATGGTGTCGAGTCGCGATAACCCCTGTCCACTATAAGATTATCCCCATTCGGAAACCAGGTCCTGATACCTTCGATGTCCCTCTCAAACCCTTGGTTCAATATAGTGGCATCATTATTTTTAACGTTTGAGAAATAGGGTCCTTGAATGGCCAGGATATACCCGTCTGGAGCAACAATCACTTCTGGTTTCACCATATGGTCTTTTTTATGAAAACAATAAGATTGCCTGAAAATTCTGAATTTACATTTTTTTTCGATTTTACTACACATACAATCAATATAAGCTATTGCTCTTGGTTGGTTAGGGTTATAGAGTTTATTGACAAATTCTGTGACGTGTCTTGTGATATAGTTTGTACTCGTTATAGCATTAAAGCCCAAATTGTTTGATACAAATCTTTGTGTCAATGAAATCCTGACGCTAGAAATAATGAGACTGGTGTCCTGGCGGGTGGAATATTGAAATATCACTTCGAGAAAATCATCAGAAATACCCTGACAAAATTTTACGAGAAACGTTAACAAATGTTTTCTGGCAACGTATCTCACATGTCCTCACACAATAGGATCACAAAATTCATATAATTCGTTGAACTGCACTTTACTCAATGAAGTAAGATATATGAATTCTTCATTGGAAAAAGAATTGGTGTCCTCAAAATCTCTGGATGTGTATTTTTTTTCCGCCTTCCTCAGACCTTTCATAAATTGTTGGAGCTGCAGTTCTTTCAGAATATATGGCCTGTTGACGTACCTCAAGCCTGCATGTAGAACATCTAAAATGTATGTATTTTCATTCAGGTGATGAGGGCATACCCCCACATTATCAGGCACAAAAATTATGAATTAGGAGAATGCAAAGTTGTCATTCACTGACCAATCTTCCAAAATTAATCTTTTCCGAAGTGATATATATTCTCTATTCGTACAGAAGCTTTCTATATAACTTCAATAATTATCATTGTTATAAATTATTTATAAAGCACGAACATTTCACTCAATGTTTCATTTTCTAGACTAGTAAATGTAAAAGTAGTTTTTACAAACTTTTATTATTCGATTTCTGTCTGTCCAATCGACTTAAATTTGGCAGGTCTTCATCATTCCGGTGACAATGCATTATGACATTTTCATATAAAAAACAAGATGGCGGCCAAAATGGCTGAGGAATTTATGGCGTGATTCTAATCAAAATGGCGGACGAGTTTTGTGAAAATTCAAAATTGGTATGTACGAATTTTTGGGGTCAGAAATCATAACTGTTTTGTCAAATATAATAAAAAAATAAATAAAAAAACTTTTTGAAGAAAATATTTTATTAAATTGCACTACAAAGGAAAAAATTATTCCTTCAGAGGTGTCACGATATTCTCAGAGTAACAGATTCAAAAGCTTGCCGCGCAATGTTTTCAGTTTGAATACAAATATGAATTCTTTAGCGACAAGTTTTTGAATCTATTACTCACAGAATAATGTGACACCCATAAAGATTTTTTTAGCGCATTTAAAAGTTTTTTTATTTATATTCATTCATATTTTTTGTGTAAAATATATTGAAATATATTTCAAAATTAGTTTATTGAATAAATATTCACAAAACGTAGATATTTTACTATCGCGGACTTTCTTGTAGAAGTTTGGGAGGTATAATACCCCTACCATTCAAATTGAATTAGCTTTCAAACAATGGGAAATCAGTTCCAACCTTGAGAGAGTTATTACTTCTGATACAGTTCAATTTGCTATAGTTTCTTTGGAAAAAGGGCTTTTCATTGACCATATATAAGGTATTGCATTTTTGGAATAGATGCCGCACTGATCTACACTGAATATTTTTCAACAATAATTGCTTGAAAATAGCCCACTTTCATCTCTCCTGGAGTATATGGGTATCAATAAAATCCGAACATTCAAAAGTATGTAGCCGACAAACGAGTCCGGAGACCTATGCTGAATAATGATGACAATATATCGGACTCCTCAAACCGTACATTATATCAAAAATTCAAGAAAATTAACCGATTTTTTTTCGAAATACAGGGTATTCATTGAAAAAAACGCATTTTTCTAAGAAACTTGGACTGTATCTTTTTACTCATGGTGGAGCTTAGGAGAGAATTGAATATGGTCACAAATAAGCTAAATTATGAAGTGATTAAAAACCAACAAAGTAAACTGAATAAAAATCTCATAATAATGGGTATCCCTAAAATACACATTATCGATGATACAGAGGGAATCATAAATAATATCAATCGTTCAGATTGGGTAGAGGTGAAATAGGAAAAGTAATGCCCATCAAGGTGGAATTTTATTCTGAACAAGATAAGGCGGCAATGATTAAAGCAAAAAAGGCAAAAAAAATCACAACTCAAGATATTGGTCTGGAAGGCCCTCAATATGATATATAATCAGGACCTAACTACACCGAATTTACACATTTACAAATCAACGAGAACATATGCCAAAGAAAATTAATATAAATATGTGTGGATACAGAATGGACAGATACTACTGAGAAAGTCTGAAGAAGAAAAAGTAAATGTCATTGAAAAATAACTCAAAAAACTACTGAAGAAACCAAGGGTCCCCCATAAGTTCAAAGTTTCCTACTCAAATTCACGGAGCATTAAGAATAAATTTGAAAAATCAAGGAGATGTGATTTTGCTACCAAATGACGTGGATAGAGTCTATGAGTGGTCCCTCACATTTAATGTCGACAAATGCTTTAGTATGTCAATTACTAGGAAAAAAAAAGAAATGATTATTGGAACTGCCTGTTCTGTAGATTACTTAATAAATAAAATAAAAAAATAAAAAAAAGGAAAAAAATAAAAAAAAAAAAAGGTCAAAAACTTAAACATGAGTATTTTAGAAATGAATGGAGTAAGACAGGGGAAAATAGCAAGAAACAGTGCTGATATATACATAGTTTCGTTAAGGGTGAGGGATGTAAACAAAAAATTGTAGTATGTATATCTTTGCATGACAAGATTATAACAGACAAGGAACAAATTGCTAATGAATTCAACAAATCTTTTGTGAAATTGGAACAAAATATCGAAAAACTAATGATAGAAAAAAAAACAAGAAATGACCTTATTGATTTTAAAGAACTATGTTGCATGAATAGTATGGTTAGTGGGGAGGTAACAGCCCTTGAAATTAAAAATATAATTAATACACTTGAGCCGAATGCTTCACCAGGATATGATGATATAACTGTTAGTGACTTAAAGCTTCTTGAACTATCTATTATACCAATCATTACTAGATTAGCGAATGACATAATGCGACAAGGAAAATTTCCAGATATATTAAAGATCAGTAAGGTCAGCCCTATATACAAATCTGACCTGCAAATGAAATGAGTACCTATAAGCCAATTAGTGTTATCTGCACTTTTGCTAACATTTTGGAGATACTAATAAAAACTAGAGTTGTTAACTTCCTAGAGAAATATGCCAGTTTCGATCCATATCAATATGGATTCATAAGAAATAGCAATACACTATGTGCAGCAACTGACCTTGTGAACCTTTTAAATAAAATCTTGATGGAAAAAAGTATAACTAGCAGTCTTCATTGATCTAAAAAAAGCTTTTGATATAGTGGACCACACATTACTGTTCAAATTGAAACGAATGGGCATAAGAGGCAATATGAATGAGCTAATAAAATCATACTTGACTAATAGAAAACAATTTGTAAATATTGATAAAACTGAAAGTAATCTACTAGAATAAAAACAGGAGTACCACAGGAATCTGTTCTAGGACTACTCTTATATATCATATGTTATGAGCCTGAACAAAGCTGCATTGAAAGCTAGGTACTTCACTTATGCAGATTACACTATTTCGGTATATGGTGACTCATCAATGGAAAACTTGGTAACAATAGTTAATGAAGATTTGATATTGTACAAAAAATGGCTACTTCATAATAAGCTGAAGGTCAATGATACGAACTGTGTGTATATTATTTTCAAACAATAGAATATGACCATGAATGAAATTATTGTGAAATTAGATGAAATGAAATGAGTGAAATATACAAAATATTAGGCCTCACAATTGACGAATCACGACTAGCATGACGACTTAACAATGACCATGTGAAATAAGATGGAACTACCTTTAACCCAGTGAAATAAACAAAATACTTAGGCCTTACAATTGACGAATCACTAGACTGGAGCGAACATATACAAAAGATGAGACAAAAAATAACTCCTATGAGCCATTTACAGATGTAGATCCTACATAGATGAGAAAGCCAGATATTGTATATACAATGCTTATTTTCTGAGCATACAATATGGGGTACATGTGGAATAACAATTATAAATGAAACCCAAGTTCTACAAAATAGGGTAAGTAAAAGTTTAATTCAATTTGGATTATAGAATGCCCACAGACAATGTATAAGCACAAGTGAAACTGAATAAATTAGAGCTTATTCTCAAAATTCAACAATGTTTATTTATATATAAACTGGTAAATAGTCAATTAAAAACGAATACTGAAATGAGTCATATGAATCAAATGCACACACACGTACAAGAGAAAAAAATAAACTAAATATACAGAAGCCTAGAACAAATAAAATAGGGCAATAAAAGCATATAATGAAGTACCGGAAACTATAAAGAATACTGCAAGTTGTAATAAATAAAAGATTTCACTCAAAAACTGGTGATTGTCAAAACTACTAAATTAATATACCTGCTATAAGTTTATTTTAATTTTAAGTTAAATAATATTATCCATAAGATGTAAGAGATGTATCATACTAAAATTATATTTTAACTATAGACAAATACACTTGACCATACCAGGCCGATTTGGGACTATTCTCTCTAATAAAATTGTAATTACTACATTTGAATAAAGGAATTTGAAAAAAAAATATCATGAAGCAAAACATAGTTGAATGCAAAAACCAAAAAATTTGAAGAAGGTTCCAACTTTTTAATTCAATAAAAAAAACAAATCTTCCATTAATGAATTCATTCTACTAATCTCTGAAAGTTTGTATGGTCAAATGTTTTTACTTATAGTACAGGTATGTATTTTTCTGTTTATACTCTATTTAAATAGCACCTTACCTTCTGAAAGCACATGCGAAAAGTTTCCAATTTCTGTTCCAATTAATATATTAGTAACCTTCGGGTACAACCCATTTTCACTTATTCCACGTGATTTTTACTCAAATATATCAAGTTTGACATCATCGTAAACGACATCAATGTCATCCTCCATTTTGATTGTCTCCGTTTTGGTTTCTGCATTATTTGTTAACGAATCGTCATTACATTCTGAGAGATATTCACTCTTTAATATAACTCCATTCAGACTGTAACATTGTTTTCAATCAACCAACACAGAAACAGAAAAAGATCAATCCTTGGACCATTGCTATACATTATCTATACTAATAAACTCACAACTATCACTGATCAATTTACAGTTCAGTTTGCAGGGATACTTCAGTGGAATTCTCGGCAGAAAATTTAGATGAATTATAAAGATGTGCTCTACTATGGATTTCTTTGAGGAGTAATTTAATGCAAATAATCTAGTCTTAAATTTCGAAAAAACACAACAACTGCCCTTTACATATCAGAGCGACTGGTCTCCCACTCTTTTTGTTTATGGTGATGGCCTTACTTTAAAATCAGCAAGATCGGCCAACTTCACGCTTGAGCTGGAGTGCACATATTGACGGTCTGGCCGGCCAAATATGCACTGCTATGCACTGAAGGTGCTAGCATGTGAAGTGACTTGGAAGGTTACATTAACTGCCTACCATGCCTACATTCAGTCGAGATTAAGGTACGGAATTATATTTTGGGGAAATAGTGTTGAAACCTCGAGAGTTTTTATTGCACAGAAAAGATGCTTAAGAGCAATTTTTGCTATATATCAAACAAACAGTGTAAATCCATATTTAAGAAGCACAATATTTTAAAATGCTTTCACAATAAGCCACAAGTGGCGTGGAACAGTGTCAATGTTTTTAATTTCTACAAAATGTATTACTAAATACTAAGCACTAGGCAAAAGACTAAGAGAAATATAATAAGAATAAAAACAATTAAAAAAACAATTATTAAATATGAGATAAATTCAAATTGAGAAGTAGCAGACATATTGCACTTGAGACGACATTATAGAAGGTCCTTTTCCTTATCATCAAAAAATTCTTGTAATGAGTAAAATGTTTTACCTAATTTCTTAAAATTAATGGTCAATATTGGTAATTAACAGTTTGTATGCTGCATCGGCAACAAAAAACTATAACAGAAAATTGTAAAATATACGGGTTGTCCCATTTAACAGTAAACTGTACATTTGGCAACGTCGAAAATATAAAATTTAAAATCGCTGGTCCATCTAATATAAAAAAAAATTAAAAAGGGAAAACCAAAAAAAAAGATTTCAGTGCAACAATAGTTCGGGAATAAAATCCAGTTTTATAAATATAATTTGTAAAGTAAAAAATATATTTATTGTCGTAGGCAAATCGGCCTTCAGGCTATAGTGCACAAAAAAAAATATTTTCAAACGCTTTCAAACGCTTATGATATATGTGAGAATACATACAAAAAAAACAGATTTCAATGCAATAATAGTTCGAGAATAAAATCCAGTTTTATAAATATAATTTGTAAAGTAAAAAATATATTTATTGTCGTAGGCAAATCGGCCTTCAGGCTATAGTGCACAAAAAAAAATATTTTCAAACGTTTTCAGTCAAACGACCATTTGTCAGAACTTTTACAGAGTAACTGTAGAAAATAAACTTATTTTGAGAAACATATATATATATATATATAAAAATTCATGATTTTTACAATTCCTTTGTAAAAAATCTGACAAAATTTCACCTGAAGCTAGTCGTTTGACTAAAAACGTTATGGAATTGCAAATAAAAAGTTTTTTTGTGCATTATAGCCTGAAGGCCGATTACTTTACAAATCTATATTGACAAAAATCCAGTTTGTTGACATTCGAAAGAATGCAAACAGGGGAAACATTTGTTTAAATTTGTTTAAAATCGTTGTTTTATGGATGAAAAACTTTCTTCATTTTTCAGACACCTACCTGAATACACAGAATTGAGTATGAAAAATAATTACAATGAGCGCCTTATGGTGAAATCTGCTAAAAACATAAAATATCTAGTCATCTACATTGATAACCATCTCAGATGGAAAACATTGAATGCTTTACAGATTTGAATTTCTAACAAACATTTTACCTGCGAAATTCTTGAAAACACTATAATTTTCGTTAGAGGAAAGTCCTGGCCTGACCTGGCTACTGTGGATGTTCCTGGTCTGGAATGGCATAGGCTTCCACGTATTTACTGAAATAGTCCATGGCTACGAGGATGTATTTGTTGCCATCGTCCGTCACTGGAAAGGGTCCAGCTACATCTATGACAATCCGTTCGAATGGTACGCCTACGTTGTATTTCTTCATCTCAACCCTAGATCATGTCTTGGGACCTTTTTTTTTATGGTATAAAAAATCCTTTATGGACACTGTGTAGGACTCGCTCTGAGTTTCCGGGTTCTTTCGTCCCCGTTTTTTTCGGGTTACCCACTAAAAATCTATCTCACCCAGTAGGCTCGTCTGGTTCGTACCTCCGAACGACACTTGGGCCTTTTGGCCCATTGTGTCTGGCCTGCTTATTCCCTTCTACAGCACCCATTCCAGTAGTTTTGTACCCTGCACAAGTTTGTACAGGTCCTTTGATGAAAGTGTGCTGTGTGCTACTGTCTTCTGTCCAGAGCCCCGCAGTTGCACAGTATGTGTGATACTGTTTCTGGTTCCTTGCTGCACAGTCTGCATGTTAGGTCGCCATTGAACAGTCCCATTTTGTTAAGGTGCACTTTTACTGACACATGTCTTGTCATTAGCCCCGTAACAATTTTCAGTTGTTCCTTGTTAAGGGTTAACAGGTCTGTTGTTTTTTCCGACACGGCCTTTGATGTAGTCTTTCCCGTGTCTGTTTCCTGGAATGTCTTTCCAGTAATGTTTATGTTTTACCTGGATCTAGTCTTCCACTGACGCTCGTACCGTACGCTTCTGTACCCCGAGGGTCTGTCCTGGCCCTGGTTCGGTTTCCGATCCTCTTCTGGCGAGTTCGTCGGCTTTTTCATTCCCTGCAAATCCCTGATGTCCTGGCACCCAAATCAGCTTGACGCGGTTTTGTTCTGCCAGAATTGCCGTTCCTCTTTGCAGTCCCATACCAGTTGGGATGTCACTTCCTGGCACTTAGAGCCTTCAGTGCCGCCAGGCTGCCTGAGATAATGTGGATCTGTTCCTCTAATATTACTCTCCTGATGTTTTTCCTCACACATTGAAGGATTGCTTAGACGTCTGCTTGAAATACAGAGGTATGAGTACCCAGAGAGTGGCTAAGCTCGGTCCTTGGGTTTTTGGAGGATACTCCTGCTCCTACACCATTCTCCATCTTTGATCCGTCTACACGATCTTGCCCTGCAGAGTGGTGTTGAGTTCTGTGTGATTCCCTACAGTTATGTCTGGTATAGATACCTTGTATGACTTGTCGAATGAGAATCGTTTCGCGATGTGGTCTGATCTCACGTCTAGCACATCTCTGTTTACCATGCAGACGATACTCATGTGTCCTGTCCCAACATTTATGTTGTTCGAGAGAATTGAGTGAGCATAGACATATTAAAATGTCTCCAGTAGCGGTTAGTTTTAAATGTTGTTCAACCAGACCTTTTATACAATATGTGTGTATTAACTGTCATAATGTTTATCACAAACACTGTATACCTCGTTTTAAAAAAAAATTAGGATGATTAAAGAAAATCAGATAATTTGTTGTGAGGATAATGATATCTGTTCTGAGAGTTATTCTAATCTGGAGGATAAACAAGTATTCGAAACTACTCTTCTAGAACTCAGTTTGGAAAATGAAACAAAAACCAAGTACATTCAGAAAATACAACATCAAAATAAATTATTCTTAGACGATGTTTCCTTGGCCGAGGAGGAAATGAATAATACGATTAAATTTCATGAATTGAAAATAAAAAACTGAACGCCCATATAGAAGAACTGAAAAAGAAACCTATAAAAACTACAACTGATAAGATTTCTACCACAAACACTGGAGTGCAAACTGAAAAAACACACAAAAAGTGTCCATCAACAAACACTGAGGCAATTTCAATTCTGGATACATCAGCGGCAGACCAAATCGACTATAAAGGATGTCCCAAAACAGATGACGGAAATGTGATTACTAATAGAACACAAGATGTTGACAAGGAACTTAAAATTGTTTATAAATACAAGGCACAAAATGACCTACCAACTACAGGGGCAAAATCTGAAAAAAATACCAATCAAATACTAATTCTAAGTGATGATCTGGGTAAAAATGTAGCTCCAATATTAAGAAAACGCCTTTCGAAAAGCACATTCAATATAAGTGCTTTAGTGAAACCTGGTGCGCGGCTCCATAATGTGTTAGAAAATACAGAACACTTAATAAAAGACTTCACAATAAATGATTTTGTAGTAATAATTGCTGGATCAAACGACATTGACAGCAGAACTACGCCTTCTTTTAGTTTTATATGTAAAAAACTAAGGTTATGCTCAAATACTAATGTGATATTCTCTTCTGTTCCTTTCTGCAGAAGTTATGTCAAGAATAACAACATCTACAAGTACAATTAATGTTTAAATGACTTTTTATGTAAATTTAACAAATGTGTCGAAGGACAAACAAGTTACTTAGAAATAAATGAAAAGTGGATACATAGAAGAAGAATAAATGGAACATTAATTGAAAATGTCATAAATATAATAAAAAGACCCAATCAAATAAAAAATTGAGATTTATTAAAATATCTGATGATGACTTGCAAAATATGGACGCAACAGTTACCACAGTAATAGACGTTTGCTGTAGTGATATAACTGAAGACACCAGGAATAAAAAAGATGAAAACAATTTTGTTCGCTGTAGTGATAGAACTGAAGACATCAGGAATGAAGAAGATGAAAACAATTTTTTATATCCCCGCCTATCTCAGCTGATATTGCAACCATAGATGCCTCTTCAGAGTACTTCGCAGCTATTCATCTTTAGACTCAAACAACTAATATAAATGAAATGATAGGCGATAGGATGGGTAATAAGCCGAAATCAGATACATACAAAATAAATGCTTTTTATCTAAATATCCAAAGTATAAGCAACAAAATAAGTGAAGTAGAATATTTTCTGCATATAAACAACATAGATATATTGTTTCTTACCGAGAGTTGGGTATCTGAATCAGAAATTTTAAATATCGTTATTCCAAATTTTAAACTTGTAGCATATTACTGTAGAAACACGTCTGCTCATGGTGGGGTATGTGTCTTCGCTCGGGAATTGTTAAAAATTAAATCTAAAGAAATCAATGGATTATGCGTGGATATTCATGCTGAATTTACCTTAATTGAGCTAGTTAATGAAAAAATATATTTCTTGTGTGTATACAGGTCTCTTATGGGTGATACTGATGTTTTTTTGCGTGCACTAAACAAAATACTGGAAATGATACCATCTAATAATCAAATTGTTGTGGTTGGCGACTTCAACTTAAATTTTAATATCTTTGACAACATAAATGTAAATGAATGTATAAACATTTTCTTGACATACAATTTAGAGGAAAAAGTTAATGAAAATACACAAGTAACTAGCACTAGTGCTACAAAAATAGATATTCTGTTTACTAACATAAACAACTTGATCATGGAAGTAATTAAACCACATATGTCGGACCATAAGGGTATTTTCTTCTCTATTGCGACAAGTCTCACATCAAATGACAGGTATATTTCATGTAGACCTATGACTGAACATGGAAAACTACAATTTATTGAATGTGTGAATAATGTAAATTGGCAAATATTTTATGAAATAAATAATCCTGATGAATCTGCGGATCTCCTGGTCAATATGTTATCAACATTTTATAACCAATGTTTTGTGGAAAAACTTATAAAAAAGTCCAAGCTAGAAAATAAAGACTTTGTTTTTGACAATGACATGCAACAATTAAAACGCACCTTGGATGCCGTACATGTAGTTGCTTGTTCAACAAAAAATTATGACGACTTTAAGGTATATAATACTCTAAAGAAGGAGTATAAAAATAAAATAAGGGAAACTAAACGCAAATAATAAACGACTTTTAACTTCTGATAATAAACAAAAAGCAGCATGAAATATTATCAATAAAAATAAAACAAAAATCACATGCGGCATCTGAATTGACAGCTAATGAATCAACTTTAATAATGCTTAATGATCAACTTTAATAATGTAGATGACAAAAAATTTTCAATTTTTTTAAATAATGCACCTAATGCAAATAAATCATTTTTTTTTATTTCCTGTTTGTGACATTGAAATCAAAACTATAATATCTCAATTGAAAAATAGTAAATCTAAAGATAATAACAACCTTAACAGTGGGGTTCTAAAACTGGTCAGCGACTCACTTGCTAGGCCTATCGCACATTTAATAAACAGATGTATCGAGAGCGGGATTTATCCTCAAATATTTAAAATATCACAAGTTATCCCTATACATAAAAAAGGCGAGTTTACCAATACAAACAGTTATAGGCCTATATCTATCATAACTGTTATTTCAAAAATATTTGAAATCATTCTAAAAAACAGATTATTACAATACTTTGAAAAAAACAATCTATTAAATAATGCTCAATTTGGGTACAGACAGAGAAGATCTACTATTAATGCAATACGCAAAATGTATAAAAATATTAAAGAAGCTTTTGAGGAGCGTAAATTATGCTGCGCAAAATTTTATGACATGTCTAAAGCATTCGACATGGTTAACCATGGTCTATTATTACAAAAATTAGAATATTATGGGATCAGAGGAAACGCCTTAAATCTAATTACATCTTATCTTGCAGGCCGTCAGCAATGAGTCAAATTTAATGGTGACACATCAAAACTTTTGAAAGTTAATTATGGAGTACCACAGGGGTCAGTCCTTGGTCCATTATTATTTATTATCTACATTAACGATATGCCTTTTAATCTGACAGATGTGCTTCCGATAATGTATGCTGATGATGCCACGCTTTTACTAAGTGACACTCCTGACTTCCAATCTAATTTATAACGCAAATGAATCTGAAAGCTTTATAACAAACTGGTCTACAAGCAATCATCTTACTATAAATAATGATAAAACCAAAACTTTAGATTTCTCAACAAAAAATAAAATAGAGAATAATGAACCAATTAAGTTTCTCGGAGTGTATCTGGACTCGTCATTGAATTTCGCATCGCATATTCACAAATTATCAAAGCGTCTATCCACGTGTATATACATAATAAGACAACTTAGAAATAAAACATCAATAGATTGTTTGAAAGTAGCTTATTTTGGCATTTTTCACAGCATAATGACATATGGATTGATAGTATGGGGTTCATCATGTTATTTAGAGATAATATTCAAATTACAAAAAAAAGTTGTCAGAATAATGGCAAATGCCAAATATGATGATCATTGTAAACCCTTCTTCAAAAATCTCCATATATTAACTCTGCGATCTTGCTTCATATACGAATGTTTGTGTTATGTCAAAAATTTAAAAGGTGAAAATAAATTGACCAAGCAGGAAGATATACACTACCACGATACTAGGGCAAAAACAAATTTAAGGCTACCCAAATATAGACTAAGTAAATCGCAGTACTCTTATTTATATCTATCTTTAAGATTTTTTAATGTGTTACCTCATAAGTTTCGGACTCTTGACATGAGTATAAACACTTTTAAAGTACAAATTAAAAATATACTTTTACAAAATGCCTTTTACACAATTCCTTTTACACATTTGAAGAATATTTTAATTATTTCTACTTTTTATCTAATTCGTCGTCTGTCTAATAATTATATATTGTTGTATTACTATGTTCTGTATTTATGTTATGTTATTGACCATATTGTTACCATATATTGTTTTTTAATATTTAGTACTGTGTTACCATTGACTTGACTTATGCAAACATTATTTATGTATTTACTGCATCAATAAATTATATTCTATTCTATGTTGCCCAGTGTGTTTCTCAGTCTGAAGGCACCTAGCCTTGCCTCTCCCTCTATCACCAAGTGAAGGGGAGGCAGTCCCAGTAGTGTCTCCATGGCTGCAGTGGGTGTTGATTTCATCGCCCCTGTAATGCCTACACAGGCAAGCCATTGTACCTTGCCCAGTTTAGCTTTGGTACTCCTTTGCAATGTCTTTGTCCACCACACCATTCATTATGGCAGGTATTACCACCATGTTGTACAACCAGTGTACCATGTGTGGTTTTAGCCCCCATTTCTTGCCAAAAGAGCGTCTCGCCACGATTAATGTGGTCTCCGCTTTTCTGATCACTTTTATCCAGGTCAATTTCGAGTCTAGTATCACCCCGAGATATTTGACCTCTCCCTCACTCTGTATTGTTTCTACTCGAAGTTTTATAGGTCCTAGCCCCTCTAAATTTCGTCTCCAAGTAAATGTTACTATGGTGGGCTTCTGCGGGTTGATGTTCAATCCCTCGAAGTCCGTCCATCTGGTTACCAAGTTTAGTGCCTCTTGCATTCGATCCCTAACCGTGGTGTTGAATTTTTTTTGTTCCAGGACAACAATGTCGTCAGCGTATCCAAGGGTTTTGTGACCTCTTTTTTTCAGGGACCCCAATAGTCCATCCACAGGACTGGAGAAAGAACTCGCCCCTGTGGGCATCCTCTGGCCGCCCGGGCCACTACAGTCTCTTCCATTAGGGTCGCATGTGTCATCCTGTTTCTTAGCATTGAGTCTATCCAGGTCTCGCAAGTTTCTTCGACTCCTCTCCGACTAAGAGACCTGGTGATTGAGTCTATAGAGGTGTTATTAAAAGCTCCTTCTATATCTAGAAAGGCCGCTATTAGTACCTCTTTATTTTCCATCATGTTTTCCACTTTCTCTACCAGTTTGTGGAGTGCTGTTTCTGTTGAGCAGCCGGTCCTGTATGCATATTGTTCTCGGTGTAGTGGCCTTTCTACCAGTGCACCGTCCCTTGTATGCCTGTTCACCAGCTTCTCCAGGGTCTTCAGTCCAAAGGACATAAGACTTATCGGTCTTAGGGACTTAGATGTTTCCTGTCCGGTTTTCTCAGGTTTTGGTATGAAGATTACCCTAATGTTCCGCCATGGCTTTGGTATGTATCCAAGAGCCAGGCTGCGTCTTAATATTTCTCAGAGCCTTCTGTGTAGTAGTTCTGTTCCTTTCTGCAGCAGTACTGGGTAAATCCCGTCCGGTCCCGGTGATTTGAATGGTTCGAATGAGCTTATTGCCCACTGTACTTTGTCATAGGTTACCTTTTTGCTAATGTCCAACTTCCCCTGGAATCTTTTTGCAGAGCCACCGGTTTGTACTATTTGGGCCCCAGGAAAATGGACCCTTAAAAGTTCCTTTATGGTTTCTTCTCCTCTAGTGGTGTACTCATCTTGTTCATTTCTAAGGGAGTATATTGCTTGATGTTTGTCCTTCGAGATAATTCTTTGGAGTCTGGCGCACTCTTGTGTACTTTCTATCTCCTCACAGTACCTCCTCCAGAAGTCTCTCTTGGCTTTGTTATTGCCTTTCTGTAGCTGGTCAAGGCGTTCTTGTAATCCCACCTTCCAGTTTTCTTGGCGCTGTTGAATTTTTTCCTTGTGTGCCTCCTTAATCTTGCAAGTTCAGCATTCCACCAGAGGGGAAAATTATTATTGAACGCAAATATGATTGTGTCATTGAGTTGCTCCACTGCCATCTGTTCCTGTTTGTACTTATCGGTCTTTGTAATCCAGGGAGGTTGCGTTCTAGGTCTGCCTTGTATGCTTCCCATTCTGTTTTCCTTGGATTCCGATAAGTTTCTGTGATTGCTCTTTATTTTGAAGTTTATGTGACTGTGGTCTGAGCAACTCTCCTCTTCAGACACATGCCATTCCGTAACAATACTACTCACATAGGTGGAGACTATTGTTACATCGAGTACCTCCTTTCTGTTTTTTGTAGCAAATGTTGGTTTGTTCCCTAAGTTCAGTATGTCTAGTTCGTTTGCTACCACGAACTGTAGCAGCGACTCCCCCTTTCTTTGTGTCGCTACTGCCCCAGACGATGTGGTGCGCATTTGCATCGCAGCCGATTACCACCTGCAGTCCTTTTTGCCTGCAGTCCTCATCAGCTCCTCCACAGCCTTCGTGGGTGGTGGTTCAGGATCATCTGAAGGGAAATAGGCCGATGCAAGAATTAACTCCCTCGAACCATTGTCTTCCTAACACTTTCAGTGAATCGTTATTCATCTGGTGGTCAAATTTATTCACATGTTCTGCCAGAGCACATCTTTCAGAATGCAATCTGCAGTCACTTTTATGAGAAATTATTCTGTTCGATAATGATCTTTGCGAATGTTGACTTTCCTTTTTGATAGTACATATTTTTCTTTCAATAATAAAATGTATAAACAAACCTTTGGTACCCCAATGGGGACCTCAATTTCTCCTATTTCAGCAGCGTATGTAATGGATAATTTGTTAGACAATGTTATTCCAGTTTTATCTTTCAATCTGAACTTCATAAAAAAATATGTTCATGATTTTATATTAGCTTTACCGAATGATGGTGTGGATGAGATTCTCGATACTTTCAATAGCTACGATCCTTATATCCAGTTCACAATTGAAATTGAGAACAGCGAAAATTCCATACCTTTTATTGATACCAAGCTTACACGGACAACAGAAAACAAGCTCTGGTAGATTTGTATGGGAAACTATGCAGCTCAGGTAGATACCTGAATTACCATTCTTATCACAAACAGTCTATGAAAGTGAATTCGGTAAAACAAATGAAATTAAGAGTACTGAAAATCTCAGATCCTAAATTCCATAAACATAATTTATACATTCTCTTCAACCTTTTCTTAGAAAATTCATATCCAAAAACTTTACTTAATAACATTCTATATAATACTTCGTCTCACTTAGAAGTACTAGCCTTAAACAGTAATAACTCGAACATTGTCTCAAACAACAATGAAACTAACACTACCCCTACTCAACCTTTTTTCACATCATTACCATATATGAGAGAGATCTCTCCTAAACTCTCCAGTTCATTCTACAATCCTGAAAAATTTAAAATATATAAAACACATCTAATAATCAGATCAATGTATTCTAAAGTTAAAGATAAAACTGCATTACTTGCCATGGTTGTAATAAAAAATATATTGGTCAAACGCAAAGATCATTATCGAACAGAATAATTTCTCATAAAAGTGACTGCAGATTGCATCCTGTAAGATGTGCTCTGGCAGAACATGTGAATAAATTTGACCACCTGATGAATTACGATTCAGTGAAAGTGCTAGCTTATTTTCAGATTGTGGAAGGTTATACTCCCAGAAAAAGTGTCAATAATGAATCAAAATTGTTGTCAATCGTGTCCACTCGTGTTTTCTCCCTCTCTACCTACTTGTGTTGTCTCAATACTCAATTCACTCTAGGTTCTAGATTCACTGAATACAAATGCGATAATTCCTTTTGAATATGAGGAGCAGGTAAGTAGTGTTATAATCACACATTAGGAGGTCTTAAACATCGACAAAATAATCCAACTTCATATTATTCATTTCTAGGTAACTGCTCGATTATCAGTTTACCAATCCAATAAATGATACTCATTATGATTATGGTCAATAAAAATAAATGAATGGGGTATTATTTGTATCGGAAATTGGATTATTTTATGTATTCAAAACCGCCTGTCCTTCATTGATGCAGCGTGAGTTTGGAGTAGACAAATATTCAAACAGCTTGTCTATTTCTAGATACAAATCCATGTAAATGAATCTAGAAAATATATTAAATCAGTAAATAAGATTGTAATTGATCAGTTGAATACCTAAAGAACTCTGGAGAAAATGAATATGGAAGTCAGTCCACCCAAACTTCAGAGAACAAATCTGAAACCCAAAATGAACAAATTAGGAAAATTCAAAATTTCCACAATTGAGGTTATTCTCACGTCTTCAATTGCACTAAATAGTCTCTACAGAAAGTTTCTCAGTCACAATATATCATCCACCACTTCACTAAAGAGTCTTAAATGTTATTAAACGAACAAATAAAAAGGTAAACACAACATTCAAATATTACGGATCACTTCTCTTTGCCGCCATCTGTAGAAAACGGTGGCGCTCTCATCCAGCTTTCAGACTATGCAGTACGTAGGGTGCGGATATGTCAAATTACAATTTTTGAGTCAATCACAACACACCATGGAATATTTGAAATATTGAGACTGGTTCAAATACTTAAATCTTACACTTTGCACTCCGCATAGTCAAAAAGCACTCTGAAAATAATTATAAATCGACCTTATTTTATACAACAATTTTATCTTCAGGAAAAACCGTAAGAATGGAAATTATGAAGCCAAAAATTTTGGCATATGCGCATTTGAAACAATATATTAGTACTAGTCGTAAGATTCTCGAAGTATGTAAGTAATTCTACATTTAATCTCGTATAAAAAAAATTATATAACGCGGTCAACTTTTAAACACTAGAAAAAGTTTACTACATTCATTCTGAGTGTCCTATATAATTGGCCTGAAAACTAAATTTCACAAAAATTGGGAGAACAACCAAATTTATACCTTTATCGATTGTTTTCGATAATTATGTTGTTCCTAGGAAACAATGCATATAAAAAAAATGCCGTTTTTATTTTTGAAAATCCCATAATTTCAGATAATCGAGTAATCATTGGATAATTTGTGATTTTCGGACTGGCCACACTGATTTCTATCTAAAAATGGCTAACTTCACTATTTGACTGGTCGGTCGCCTCTCTTGCGCCGCATAGTCTTTATATAGGTATGTGGCATAGGCCTTTTCATTCTAGAAAATATTTTTTTCGCATGCCTCAACTTCCGCCATGTTTTTCGTACACTTTATACGTGTATAACCCGTGAATATGCGCTATAATCCTCGATATTGGTAGATAGGCCAAAAAAAAACAAGCAAGCAAGTTAAAGTGTCCGATATTTTCATATTTCCCGTTTTTTTAACATAGTGGATGTGCTTGCGCGTAACTTTTCGTGAGAAGGCCTATTAGGTTAGATTTACAAACACTATGGAGTAAACTCTCTCTACTCGGAGTTGGTAGTATGCTATATGAACACGCCACGCCCTATTGAAACTCATGTCACTTGTCACAGCTTCGTGAACAGTGTTGGGAATGCTAGTACAATCGTACTAAATCTGGTACATTTGCATTGCAAAAATACGTTAGTAGAACAAACCGATAATTGGCTAAATTCTAGTACATTTTGAAGATCTCAAAGAACAGCGTTCGATATCTACTCTCTGTGGAGTAGGCAACAAGAACAAACAATAAAAATGCTGGTTGCCTATATATTCAATAATTAATGGCCCAAAACGATGATTCGATTGTTTTTGTCAATGTTTATGCGCATCACGCGGTGGCCGCGGTGGTGGAAGGCTGTATTATCATTTGATCTATTTGTTATGGTTATATTTTTTCAAAGAATTGTATGTGTCAAAGTTCAATTTTCGTTTCAAATGGATAGGTAAGTATATTTGATATTGGATTGAATAACTCATTAGCAGTATCTTTTCATTTACAGGTATCTGAAAAAATTTAAGGATGACTCAGGAAGACAGGGACAAGAAGTTAAAAGATTTGAATATCCTGATGGAACAGTTCAGCCATCAGTATCAGGCCAACAAACTGGTAAAAGAAAAACGTCAGATTTATCACAAATTGAACATGATAACTTTTCATCTGATGAGGATCCTGTTATTGAGAAAAAGAACTACAAACAAAAATTCCGTGATTCATGGTTGGAAGAGAAAAGTTTTGGCACGTGGTTAGTGAGAAACCCATCAAAACGTGAAGAGCCTTTTTGTCAGTTATGTGCCAAGTCAATTCAAGGAGGAATTGTACATATTAAAAGGCACGCCCAGAGTGTGATGCACAAAAAAAGGTTGAAGAATGCCTCAGAGACTCCGAGAGTTACAATGTTTTATAACAAAAATAAAGAAGAGAAAATACTTAAACACATTAAATCTGCAGAAATGAAATTGGTAGCTTTTGTTGCAGAACACAATTTATCATTTTCTGTTTTGGACCACCTACCACAGTTAATAGCATCTGTCTGCCCAGACTCTGAAGTGGCTAAAAAACTGAAGTGTTGTAGGAAGAAAGGAACTAAAATAACTAAAGATGCAATGAGGTCTGAAAATATTTACAATTTATCAAAAATTGAAAACATGTAAATTCTCCCTTATAATTGATGAAAGTACTGATATTTCTTCAGTTAAAAATTTGGCAATGGTAGTACGCTTTTATGATAAGGAGGTGAAAAAAGTGCGCGATGCTTTTTTAGCACTCCTGGAGGTACAGGATGACACTGCTGAAGCTATATTTGTTACCATGTCGCACTTGTTTGAGGAAAATAGTATTCCAAAAAAGAATCTGTGTGGTTTTGGGGCGGATAATGCATCGACAATGATGGGCCGGACGAGTGGTGTAAGAGAGAAATTATTAGAGTTTAATCCGGATTTATTTGTCATTGGCTGTACCTGTCACTCTCTCGCCTTAGTTAGCAATGCAGCATGTTCTTATATTCCAAATTCCATTGAACAATTTACTAGAGATGTATACAATTATTTTTCCCACAGCAGTAAACGTATTTTGTCATTTAAACAATATCAGTTGTTTGCAGAAGTTAAACCTCACAAAATATTGAGATTATCCCAAACACGATGGCTAAGCTTGGAATCAGTTGTTAAGAGAATTCTCGAACAGTGGTCAGCTTTGCAAATTTTTTTTTCAAATGAGGCACTGGAAGAAAAAGTTGAAAAAGCGAAACCAATATGGGAAGCTTTGAATAATGATATTTTTAAATTATATCTCTCATTTTTATCCTATATTCTAAGTGTGATTAATAAAATTAATTTAGAGTTTCAGTCAGAGAGTTTCAGAGCACATATTCTACTACCTAGAATAAGATCCATTTACACAACAGTGCTAAATAATTTTATGAAAGCTTCTTATGTTAAAAACTGTAACTTGGATAAAGTTGCCTTTTTACCTGAGAACTACCTTGAATTGAATAATATTTATTTTGGTGCTGACTGTGAAGTTTTAATTTCGAAAAAGTCTGTTCCAGAGGATGATCTAAAAAGTTTTAGGGTGAGATGTTTGAGTTTTTATATCGAATTATGCAAAGAACTGAAGAGTAGGTTTAAGTTTAATGATCCGGTCTTGAATTTTGTTCAAAACCTGGATCCAAAATTGTTACAAAAGTCCTAAATCCATTATTCCCATTTACTTGAAATTTCGCTCTTTATTTTCAAACAATGTTAACCTAGAAGAACTGAGTACTGAGTGGAGAAATATAGCACATAACCAAGCCTTATCGACACATGCTGATAAGCCCATTGAGGAGTTTTGGAATATTGTTTTTGATACACAAAATTGTTCAGGAGACTACATGTATCCAAATTTGACTGAATTTGTTCAAGGTATTTTTGCTTTGCCACACTCATCTGCATCAGCAGAAAGGATTTTTCACAGATAAATCTGATAAAAACTAAAAACCGAAATAGGCTGAATACAAGAACATGTGATCTTTGATGCATACAAAAAGTTTGGTAGGCAGCTCTAATTGTTTCAATTTTGTGCCTTCAGATCATTTGCTTGCACTGAATCTCAAAACTCTAACACTATCGGATGATGAAAATGATGTTACTTATTGATTTCAAGACATGTGTCAGTTTTTTACTTCTTTTCTACATTTCCTAACTAGAGTTTATTTTTCAGTTGAGTTTTTATTCTGTGATATTTATATACTTTCTTATTTTTATTTTTTTTTTTTTTTTTTTTTTTTTATAGTATTTTTATTTTCTTATGGTTATCCATATTGAACTCAGAGTTTATCTTTTTATTTACGTTATTAGTTCAATCTCCTGTTATTATTTCTGATTTTAACTTTCGTATTTTTATTTTATTTTTCTGTTAATAAAAATAATTTGATCTCACAATTGTGTTTTAATTCAAACAGTTTAAAACTAGGTATTTCCAGAAAATTACCGCTTATAAAATTCAAACTTTTGAATTTCCCGCCAAATCTAGTACATGTTGGTTCGGCGATTTAGTACAACGCCATAGTTCCAAAATCCCAACACTGTTCGTGAATGAATAGAACATTTTCGTCAATTTGGTCGAGTGTAAATATAAAATATAACTGATATTCAGTTGAATCAGAATGTGTAAATTCGCACTAACCATCTTGGATTGGCATAAATCTCTTCAGATATTGATCTCATCTGATTTATTTCTGGAATATACCATAATGGCTTCAGAACACTACAAATGTAAAGGAGAACTTGCGATAACGGATATTGAGGAAGCTGAAGCAAAACATAACGCGTGTGGGACATTCATGATATTTTAATCGGATATATAATAAAGGAAGAGGCCACCGAAGACAACCCGATTAGTGAATACGTAGTATCTAATAAATGTCTTAATGACAGTGTTGAAGACCCTACACAATCAAAGTTTTCGCCAGTTTGTGAGTTTCCTTCAAAATGTATTAAATGTTGGCAGTTGAAACTTGAAAGCTTTTATTCAAATGCTCTAGAAAGTAAAAAATAATTGCTTTGAATGTGCGACATAGGTTATTCCGTGAGTTATAGATTCAAGAGCTTGTCACGCAAAGTTTTCAGTTCAAATACAAAAGCGGCAAGCTTTTGAATCTATAAGTCACGAAAAAACCTACGTTACCCACTAATACAATTATTTTTTATTTTTTAGTTAATTCGAATGAAAGTTTGACTCAAAAAGGTGTTTTATTTATTATTTTATTTTGTGCTTTTTAGTAAGTACGCCTTAATTTATGCAGTTTGTGTTGAAGCATCGTAATTATGAGGCTTTTTTCCTGTAAGTTCTGAGCTATCTAGTTCTTCAATGAAGACCATCTAAAGATTAACTCGTCCGCCCTCCGAAGCCATTTTCAATTTATGAATTCTGACAAAAAATCAATATTCTTCGACTAAATTATAATCTCGACCCCAAAAACCCCCACATATCAATTTTGAATAATTACAAAAACTCGTCCGCCAGCTTGATATTATGAATTTTGATAAAAAATTCATAATCTCCAACCCCGAAAACCTCCTCATACCATATATTCATTCATAATCTTCGACCCCAAAAACCCCCATATACCAATTTTGAATAGAATCGGACCATAATCACAAATCTCGTTCGCCATCTTGGAGCCGCCATTTCGTTTTTTCTCTAACAAAAATGCAGAATCAAATTTAACTTGTAAGATTTGATTACACACATCGGGGCAGGTGAAATCAAATAAAAGCTTTTTATTAACACGTTCGCTGCTCATGGAATATCAGAGAGGCATTCCTGGTGCTGCATACCGTGGCTTCGTAAGCAATGAGATCAGTTTTTACGTGAAGCGCTCACTGAAGCCTAGTTGTCGTCTACCCAATGTATAATATAATTCTATTGCACAATTGGTAATTTACCAGAAAATTCAGGGTCACATTGAGTGCTGTCATTTTCCTCAGCATTTTCTCCGGAGTCCTCCGCAACCTCTGTATCACTCCATTCATTACCAGAGTCATGGTGAGGCTCCTCTTCATCATCATCATAGCATTAATTAGATCTATACTTGTAATTTACCAATTACAAACAGCCTATTCGGACATAGAGCGTGTCATACATATACTAAAACTACAATAACTGTTTGGAAGAAATAGAGAAAAAAAAAAGAAATGTATACGCTTACAAATACATTTCACATCAATTATAAAGAATAACATTCACATTAAGATTAACACTTAAAAAAGAAAAAAATGGTTGACAGTATTGTGACGAGTTTTACTAGGGTCCGTATTAATAACGCTCAAATTCCTAGAAAGTCACGTTATTTATGACGCCAGAATTTTAGGCAGGAAATATTTCCTTTCCCTATTTCAAATCTCGGGCACCAGATTTTATAGTGGTTTTCTCCACGCACTAGGGTAGCTACAGATGGAGATACGGAATGTCGAGGGGTCTGGTATATTGACACTTTTTGAATCTTTACAAAATACTGTAGGCTTTAGTACAATTTTTGGATACTGAACGCCGATTGCTTTTATGTCTCCCAAAGAGACAGACAGACAGAAATGTCTTTGTTTGGTTTTTCTTTACAAATTTCTTTTTTTACAACTTGACTAAATACGTCTGTTGCGTAACTTCAATACCATATATGAAATAGAAAAGGTTACTGTTTTTTTCAATGTAAACTGGTATATTCAATAAGATTTGTCACAACAATTTTCGTAATACAATTATTTTTGCTTCACATTTGCAATAATCCCGGCTGTGATATTTTTTTCTCTGTTCCTTAAAATAGCCCTTTTATTCTACGACTTTTCTCGTTAACAAGATTTATATTTTTGGCTTTGTTTTCCTATTGTTTATGCTCAGCGATTTCCCTGAGCTTAAACAATATTAACAACTGGGCGTGGATACAGACGACAAAGTATCACCGTGTTTTCATGTTATAAAATAACTTATTTCCCCTTGATGTAATCAACAACGTTTATTTACCCAAATCACCTTCTCAAGTCGCTAAATGAATTATTCCTCCTGAATATGACTATAACTTGTGAAATTCGTGAATTTTGTTTTGCTCGGCACGTATTTCCTGGGACAAATAAACTTTTAATTCAGCGCATTTATCGCGGCCGATGTTCCGATTTGGTTAGTGCCTGAATCGGAACAGCGTGAAACAAGAATTATTGTTATGTAATTGGTGTATACGTCCATGGCTTAAATTCGGCGTTTTCACCCGAACTTAAGGCAATAGAAAATTTAAATTCACTGATTGAAGTGATGTAAACATTCGCGTCTGTTGTTTGCATTCGGCGTTTTTCCTGAATTCAAACAACTGAAAACATAACTCAATAATTATAATAACGGACAAATAAAAGAACTATTTATGAAAGATTTCCCTTGACAAGAAAAAAACACCTGCCAGGGCTTATGTGAGAATTGTTTTCCGCGGGGACACAAAATAAAATTGTCTACTTTATATTGTTAAATTTGGCAAATGAATCATATATTTTACCCGTAATCCAACCAACAATTGACTAAAAGTCAATATACCCTAATTACCTAATCGATTTCACGAAAAGTTCATTGTACCACCCAAAAATAACATAAATCAATTTCACTCTGTAGTTTCTGACCAACTTAAACATTTCGGCAAATGCTGAATAAAGGAAATTTAATAATGCAGAAAATATATTTAACTTCTCAGGTAACGAATTAAATCAAAGAAAGAATACTTTTGCAGAACTAAGCTGTAAATGTCACGACAGATAATTAAATAAATGAAATAATAATACAAGCAATAATATTTAAACTCCCGGCAAAATAATTGAAGCAAATGGAATAATAATAAATGTAGAAATAATAAACTTTGAGTGCTTCAGCACACGGAGAAACCAAGCTCAAATACAAGTTATTCACAATATCCACTTACGGATACCTCAACGCTTCTGGACCTCCAAATCTTTTTGACATACTTTGCACTTTTCTCTTACTCAACCGGACTTTGAAGCACAACAGGAAACGAGTACCAAGTAACAAGTGTCGATGCTAGTTTCCATCGTATCTTTTATAGATCCCGAATGCATGACCAAACTAGACGAAAAAGTCCAGTAAAAAAGGCGCGTTTTTTTGTCCGATAAACTGAAACTGGACCGAAAATCTGAAGGATGATTTCGTGCCTGTTACAAAAAATGATTTGATTTTTCCCATCGCGATCTTTGTTTCTTCCTCGTCTTTTACAAAATCTATCACCGGGGCTTTTCACCCTTTTTATAAGATCTAGAGAAAAACTCTGTTATATTTTATGCATGATGTTGACGTGAATTCCAGTAGCTTTGGGTATGTACCTTAATTTCTAATAGGGAATGAAATATCTTGCCAGACCGGAACCAATAGAATCCCCAAATAGGCAGGGACGTACCAAAGTTAGGTTAAATTTTCTTTAGCCGTTCTTAGAAACGGAGCTCTAAAAAAATGCTTCGTTACAGTATTCAGCCTATTTAAAACACATCACATGTTAAAATTGTCCTCAAAAACTCCTCCATCGAGTAGTAAGCCCTCTGAAGTAAGTGGTTTTTTAATTTATTTTTAAAGTGACTAATTTGCAAGTTTTTCCACTCTGTAGGTAATTTGTTGTAAATTTGTAAGATTGAAAATTGAATTTTTTTTTGTAGATGAGTATAATTGCTTCTAATATTGATAAGATCATTCCTTCCCCTCGTATTATGAGAATGTTCCCTGATGTGTTCAATAAATGGTTGAATTTTGCTTAACAAATAGTGCTGCCTCTAGGATATATTGACTAAAGTGAAAATATTGTGCTCCTTAAATATGGATTTACAGCTGTCTGTTTGATATATAGCAAAAATTGCTCTTAAGCATTTTTTCTGTGCAATAAAAACTCTCGAGGCTCCAACACTATTTCCCCAAAATATAATTCCGTACCTTAATCTCTACTGAATGTAGGCAGTTAATGCAACCTCCCAAGTCACTTCACGTGCTAGCACCCTCAGTGCATAGCAGTATCTTGATATTTAGCCGGCCAGACAGTCAATATGTGCACTCCAGCTCAAGAGTGAATCAACATATACTCCCAGGAAGTTGGCCGATCTTGCAGATTTTAAAGTAAGGCCATCTCCTACCATATTAAGAACTGCTTCCTCGGTTTCTGGGGTTCTTACCGTCCGATGTGCACCTGACAGATAACTAGCTCTCAAAGTTCTCCTATTTCCCTTAACCGAGCGTGAATTTGTTATACTTAGCTTTGTTAACAGCTTTTGTTATTGTATTGTTTTGATATTATTGCACAAACAGGTGTTAACTCACCTAGGTGCATTACTTGTAAAAATTGTACTATGAACATATTATGACCACCTATAAATGTATAACATATTTACTTCAAATAAAACTTTGAATAAACTTTGATATATATGAAAATAGTTGAATGTTGAATATAATAAATAATTTCCAGTTTTGGCTTTACAACTTCACTCATTTTCTAATAATTCACTGCATATCTGCAAAAGGTTATGGGCCCAGATCATGAATAATTGTGTGGGATCCCTATTCAACACTGAGTGAAAGAAAAGAAGGAATAGTTCCAGAGGAAAGTTTAAAGGCACGTATCATGTTTGAAATTGTGACTTTTCTTGTTGTCATTGTCACATTGGTTTTCACTTCCTGAGAAAACTGTGAGGAATAAAATGGACAAATTCAGAAGTCTTAATATTCAAAAGTTCGACGGCAACAACTTCCAGTTATGGAAATTCCAGATAGAAATTATCCTCAGAATAGAAGGTTTACTGGACTTAGTCAACGGAATAACCAAAAAACCCATGGAGATGGTTCGAGAAAGAGAAAGAAAAGAATGGGAAGATCTCAACGCTAAAGCCATGCTTCTCATATCTACTTCAATGGAATTCTCTCAACTCCAGAACATTATCTCATGTGGAACCTCTTCAGAAATGTGGACAAGAATCAAGCTCATACATGAGCAAAGATCTTCCGTTAACAAGGTCATATTGAAACAACAGTTTTTCAATTACCAAATGTCAGCAACAGATACTATCGCACAACACATAAGCAAAATAGAGTCGATGGCCCTAACATTAGCCGATGTGGGAGAAAAAGTTTCAAACATTGATAAGATAGCAAAAGTTGTGGGTAGTCTACCTCATAAATATGGATTTTTTGTGACTGCCTGGGACTCTTATGATGAGAACAAGCAGACTTTTGATAATTTGACTGCAAGGCTTCTCAAAGAGGAACTCAGATTAAGTCAAGTAGAAGCAACATCAACTGCATTTGCTGCTGTAAAATTTCACCGTAAACGGTAAACGGAACAGTCCAACTCTCGATAAAAGCAATGTCAAGAACAAACAAAATGTTATTTGTTTTTACTGCAGAAAAAGAGGTCACGTAAAATCAGAATGCAACAAATATCGTGAAAATAGTCAGGATGGCAAACAGAACGACAGTTTCTCATTTCATCATGAAAGAAACCAAGTACTGAGTGCTGAAGAAAAGAATCTTGAAATTGATGGATGTGAAGATATTTGGTTAGCTGACAGTGCGGCTTCCAAGCACATGACGTCCCATAAAGAATGGTTCAGCGAGCTGAAACCACTTGATTCAAAAGTTGCAGTCCAGATTGGTGATAATTCATTTATTCATGCTGAGGGAATTGGCACCATAAGATTAACAGCTGTCGTTAATGATATCAGAGAACCACGCACATTGGAAAACACTTTGTATGTACCACAATTGAAGAAAAACTTGTTTTCTGTGGGGGCAGTTACCAATGAAAACCTGGAAGTTGTTTTCGACAATACCAAGATTGAAGTTAAAAATACTGCAGGTTTAGTTGTCTCTGGAATCAAGTAAACTAATCAATATTACAAAATGCTGTTCGAAGTTACTGAAATTCAGCAGAATAATTTAGCACAAACAAACTCAGTTACACTCTGGCATGAACGATCAGGTCACATTAACTTCCGTTCACTCAAGGAAATGGCTGACAAGGGGCAATTCCCGGGGTTCAAAATCAGTGGCGTAGATAGTTTCTTTTGCAGCCCTTGTCAACATGGAAAACAAATAAGAAAACCTTTCAAAAGTAGTTTACATGTTTCTGAATGGAAACCTGGAGAGTACATCCATTCGGATATTTGTGGAAAAATATCATCTACATCACTTGGTGGTGCGAATTTCTTCGTTTTATTCAAAGATGAATATTTCGTTAAACATAAAAATGACGTTTTTTCAAAATTCATTGAATTCCAACAAATGATCAAAAGGCAAACTGGAAATAATATCAAGATAGTCAGAAGTGACAATGGAACAGAATACGTCAATCATTCTTTCAAAGATCATTTCAAGAAAGAAGGAATCGTTCATGAAACAAGTGCCCCATATACTCCTGAACAAAACGGTAAAGCAGAACGTGACCTTAGATCAATCGTCGAGAGTGCAAGATCTATGCTGACACAGAGTGGACTTCCAAAAAATCTCTGGGCAGAAGCTACTAACATCTATTGAATCGTCGTCCATGTAAACCAGATGATTCGAAAACTCCTTATGAAAGGTGGATAGGAAAACAACCTGATCTCAGACATTTAAGAACATTTGGATCAGAAGCCTTCGTTCTTGTTCCAAAACATCAAAGGCACAAGTTCGACAGAAAATCAACGAAGCAATATCTAGTTGGACTACAGAGTATATGAAACAAATTCAAGAAAAGTTAGTGTAGCGAGAGACGTCAATTTCAATGAAGGTGTCTCCATGAAACAGTCTCCAGTTCCCAATTATATGTCATTCGAAATAGATAATACGTTCGGAAATGAAAATTATGATTGTGTCCAAATCAACAAAGATGAATGTGAAGTGAGTGAAAATGAAGTTCATGATCAATTGGCACCAGACAGCGATTTCCGAAACAATCATTCGCATCAACATAAGTTGAGGAATCGTGATCTACTTCAACGACCACAGCGGTATGATGAGGTATGTTGTGCTGCCACTATTGATGAACCTCAGACATACGAGGAAGCCATTGAGTGTGATCATAAAGAAAATTGGCAGGAAGCGATGGAAGACGACATGAAGTCTCTTATTGAAAATCATACATGGAAATTAGAAACATTACCTTCTGATCGCCAAGCAATAGGTTGCAAATGGGTCTACAAAGTTGAATTGAAAGCAGATGGAAAAATTGATAGATTTGAGGCACGGCTTTGCGCAAAAGGGTACTCTCAGAAACCTGGCATAGATTTTACGGATACTTTTTCGCCCGTAATCAGGTTTGAATCCGTTCGAGTACTTTTGGCAATAGCAGCTGTCAAAAATTTGGAGATCAGTTCGACATCAAAACAGCTTTTCTGAATGGAAGTTTGTCTGAGAGAATTTACATGAAACAATCAGAGGGTTTCGATAATGAAAATTCTAAATTGGTTTGCAAACTACAGAAAAGTATACTCAAGCAGTCTCCCCGTTGCTGGAATATGAAATTTACCGAAATTCTCTCCGAATTTGAGTTCAAGCAGTCAGAAGCCGACAAATGTGTGTTTCATGCAAGATTTAGTGATGAAGATATGTTTCTGGCTCTGTATGTCGATGATGGACTTGTATTGTGCAAATCTGTGAAGTTAATAGAACTCTTTTTGGAAAAATTGACTTCAAAATTCGAAATTACAACTTCAAATGGAGAATATTATGTTGGAATCGAGATAAATAGAGACAGGGATGAACAAAGCATAGCTCTCAGTCAAAGTGGGTACATAGAAAAAATATTAAACAAGTTCAATATGAAGGAATGTCATCCGAATGCAATTCCTGCTGATCCCAATTCTCTACTATATTCAGAAGAAATAAACATAGAATGTAATGCACCTTATAGAGAAGCCTTTGGTTGTTTAATGTTCTTAGCAGTAGTATCACGTCCAGACATCATGTTCGCTGTCAGTCAAGCTAGTCGTTTCCTTTCTAATCCAAAAAGGGAGCATTGGAGTGCTGTTAAAAGAATACTCAGATACCTAAAAGGTACTCAGACTTTTGGACTAATGTATTGTGCGGAAAAAGTCGACTTAATTGCTTACTCAGATGCTGACTTCGCCGGAGATTTAACTACCAGAAGATCGACAACTGGATATTTGAGTATTATAGCTGGAGCTCCCGTAACCTGGTCATCACATCTACAGATGTGTGTTTCACGATCAACTACTGAATCTGAATATATAGCCGCATCAGATGCAGCGCAAGAGATAAGTTGGTTACGTATATTTTTGTGAGAGCTTGGTATCGATATTTTGGAGCCCACAAAACTATTCATGGATAATCAGAGTGCCATTCGTTTAGTCAAGAATACAGAGTATCATAAACGTACCAAGCATATCGACGTGAAATATAACTATATACGAGAACGTGAAGAGGATAATACCCTTATTGTTTGTTATGTTGCATCAAAAGATCAACTTGCTGATATTCTGACAAAGGCCTTACCGAAAGAGAATTTCGTCAAGAATAGGACTTCTCTGTTTATATTTCAAAATACAGTTCACAAAGAGGGGAAGTGTTATACTTAGCTTTGTTAACAGCTTTTGTTATTGTATTGTTTTGATATATATGAAAATAGTTGAATGTTGAATATAATAAATAATTTCCAGTTTTGGTTTTACAACTTCACTCATTTTCTAATAATTCACTGCATATCTGCAAAAGAATTCTTGAAAACGTTTATGAAGTAGGAGTTGTGCGGTTCGGATAACACTCCTGATACAAACGTCTAGCCTCATATGCATTTCCGTTAGCAAGTCCGTATGTAAAATGTATTTCAGTATACTCTGCATCTTTTAACAAATAATCCCAATAATAATAAATAAAACTATTTAACTATGCGTCAAGATATTATTTTTGAGATGACAGCACAAAAAAAAAACATTGGAATAAACTTACTAGCCTACTTGATACTCCCCAAAAGAGACAAAGACCTGTATGTGGCGCCCCTACAATTAATGGCCAAACTGAGATCAAATTTGAATTTCTCATATTGAAAAATCCCCAAATACCAATTTTCGTCGTCGTTAAAAATTATTTACGAAAAACCAAAATAAAAATAAGTTTTTAACACCTTGTATATAAAAAATGAAGGCCTTGCGGACCCATGCTTGTATGAACTTTTCACCTTATAAATAACTGAGGAATTGTCCTGTGAAATATCGGACACTTATTACATAACACCCTGTATATAAAAACACCAACATATTATTCAAATCACCAACAGATTATATAAAATGGCAATAAAACAACATTTGGAATTAAAATTAAAATATTTTAAATTAAAATAACGAATTACATTACACAACGGTTGCAGCAGGTGGGTTGGTCATATTATATGCATCTTCATTGTAATAGCATTTGGATATGAGTTCTTTTTTGCTGAACTGTTTGAATTTTTGAACTGTCAGATTTTTCACGGTTTGTGGTAGGATATTGTACAGTTTCGTATTCAGAGAATTAGATGCAGATTTATTCAGACTATATCTTGAAGGTCTTATGAGTTCTTATTAGTCTCATGGCTTAGTCTTAAATGAGATATGTCTTAATTGTACTTTGTGTCTGTGACTGTTAATTGAAAAAGAAGCTATGGTTCAATCTAAAATTTCAGATTTCTGGAATAATACGGAGTGTAATGCTGGTTAATTGGCAAAACCCATTGTCAAACATTTTAATAATGGAATTACATTAAAGAATGAAGATAATTTCGAGTGTACTGACGTTTCGTCAATGAATAATGGCGAATTGAAAACTGAGGATGACATTGATATCATTTATGAAGATGTCAAACCTCAATATGCGAAGAAAAATCAAGGGAAAAAAATTAAAAGGATTCCTACCTATACTCTACCAATATATTAATTGGAACGGAAATTGGACCAAATTCTTCTCATGAACTTTCAATAGGTAAGATGTGTTAGATGGATGGTTCTGCGTGGTATGGAACAACAAAGAGCAATTAACGATACTAATTAGGAACTCAACAAAATTAAAAAATATTCATAAGTAGCCTTTTTATTGGTAGAACATGCCCACAAAATGCCTTTTCTTCAACTCTTCAGCAATTTCAAGAAGAAAAAAAAACTATTTTTTTCTTATTTTTGGAAGCGTGTAATTGAAAGTTACACGCTTCCAAAAATGAGAAAAAAAATAGTTGTTTTTTCTTGTTGAAATTGCTAAGAAGGTCCTAAGAGCTTTTGTTTACAAGACCCTCTTTGATTTTCGACAATGAATCACCCCCTAAAAACTTTCGCACTTGAAATTTAATAGAAATATCTCTGAAAATATATTGACTTGAATACATTTATTGATGATTTCTTTGGAAGATGAAAGGAATTCATCTTATATAATTAAAAAAAAAATCCTGGGAAACTTAGTTCTAGCATAAACATATTTTGGCAAGATGTTCCTTATTGCAATCCCATAATTTCGTGAAAAAATTGATGACTTCCCTTGGGATCGGTAGAGTTTTCTACCCTTAATTTAAAAAAATAATTTCTCACAGAAAACTTGGCTCTAGCATAAACATATTTCAGCAACATGTTTCTATTGCAATCCCATAATTTCGTGAAAAAATGGCCGACTTCCCTTGGGATCCAGGGGTAGAATTTCCTACCCTTAATTTTCAAAAATTAATTTCTCATAGTAAACTTGGCTCTAGCATGAACAGATTTTGGCAAGAAGTTTCTTATTGCAATCCCATAATTTCTTGAAAAAATGGATGATTTCACTTCGGATCCAGGGATATAATTTTCTACCCTTAATTTTCAAAAATTAATTTTTCATAGAAAACTTGGCTCTAGCATAAACATATTCTGGCAAGATGTTTCTTATTCCGATCCAATAAATTCGTGGAAAATGGCCGACTTCCCTTAGGATCCAGGGGTAGAATTTCCTACCCTTAATTTTCAAAAAAATTATTTCTCATAGAAAAACGGTGTTCTAACATACATTTTTGCAAGTACACATTTGGAAAGAAACAACATATCCCTGCCAACCTTATGATGTGTCATACCATGTTTCGAAAATTATCACACCAAAAAGATATACTGGGCATAATTTATTTGTATTATTATGTCATATCGACTTTGAAGTGTTTAGTTAGCTTTGAGATTTTTTTTTGTTCATTTCTTATTTTCTTGTTTATTTTTGTCGTTGTTTTTGACAATAAATGGCAATAATTCCTTGGCATGTGATTTTTATTCTCTTACTGAAACATTTTATCAGAAAAGTATACGATTTCTTATGCTGGTTTGATTCTGCGCATTTAGACGTGAACGCGATCGAGTCAGAAACCGCAACAATCCGTAAAATCGGCAAACGGGAGACGCACGAAATCGCGAGCATGAAAAAACCCCGTTTTATGGGCAGTCACGTGAAAAAAATGCCCGATTCGAAAGGGTTAACAATAAGCAGAACGTACTATAGGTAGAACTGAACAAAGAAAATCCTATGTTTATTTCGGTCACAGAAACATGGTTTAAAGAATTTGAAGTAAGTAATTTCCCAATTAATGGCTATCATGTGGTACATTCTTATTGTCGCGAGATATACAAGGGTGGCGGAACTGCTCTGTGGGCGAAAAATGGATTGGAGACTACTCCCTTGTGTGTCAGTAAATTGAATGTTGAGAAAGACTTTGAATACTGTAATTGTGAATACAAAAATATGACTTCTTGTCACAGAATTATAACTATATATAGGTCGCCTACAGGAAACTTCCAAAACTTTTGTACAAAACTCCAAGAGTTACTAGATGAAATTTTTACAGTAAATGTTTGCTTGTGGATTACAGGAGATTTCAATATAGACTTTAAAACATCATCCCGTGAGAGAGAGAGGAAGTATTAGATATTTTTGCCCAATATGGACTTGATAGCATATAACGGGATACCCGAGTAACGGCACAGTCTCACACAGGAATCGATAATATTTTCTCTAATATTGAGGCAGAGAGCAGAGTCAAAGACTCTCCCCTCTAAGATCATAGATATATCACAGTAAAAGTGAATCATAACTTGTATGCTGACAGGAAAAACATAAAGGTGGGTAGAAACTACGCACAGATTTGGAAGCTGTGTGGCCAATGCCAACCAGTCAAAAAATGTATTGGACAACTGGCCTCTTGCTTAGTTCTTTTGTAAAAAATAAAATGTTACAACTCTAAATGAAAATATATAAATAAATGTTTGTTTATTTGTTGTTTTACTGATTCAGTTGATTACTCTTAATTTAATACCAATCATAAAAAAATGACACAATATTGATATTTGTGTATAGTACAATTCGATAAATATCCACATATATTTTTACTGTTAATAAATTACAACACCCTTTGTTTGAAGGTTGTAGACGATGTGGTAACTTGATTACTCTCGATTCGGACGTCCAGCGTCTTAATGTACTTGAAAAGGTTTTCACGACGTTTCAAATGCTTGTATCTGCAATCGTCTGAATCTGAAACATGAAAACCTTTTCAAATACATTAAGACGATAGACGTCCAAAACGAGAGTAATCAAATACAAGACTTGATCGAGGCTTTCGATAATTGCCTGAAAAATCTATAAAGGGAAGGTTGAGATTGAAAGACATATTTCTAAATATTTTTGTTTATTGAGTCACCAGAATCCTAAAGACAATTTGATGTTCCAGTAATTCAATAACAATAGGTACCTATAAGAATGTTTTTTGAGGAGGTAGGTACATATATATGAACATTCATTTGAAGTTTTCTCTACTTTTGAAGACGAAAATATATATGAACTTTATTTGAAATGGCACTTCCTAATGTACAATAAATCAGAGATATTCAAGTAGGCAAAATCATACAAGTAATCGTAGGAACAAATCAAATCACAAAAGTCTGAAGTTAAATACATGTCTGCTGCAGCCTCTTTGATACTTGATTTTCGAATCCGTAAGATCTCGGTTGATTGCAGCTCTTCTCCTCATCGATAAATCATTTTTACTGGTCAAAAACTTATGATTTGAAACTGTAGGCACCGAGTGAAACCCGACTCTATCCCTGTCGTGACGGGACCCACAGTTAACTACAATGCAAGTAAGGGGCATTTTTCTTCAATTGAAGCACGAATTATAATCCAAATTTGGAAAAACTATTCAACTCAAATTCGCACAGAAAATCACAAAATAAACACTTTTACCACTATGGTCGCTTATGACGAATTACAATGTGTGCCAACAGCCGCCATATTGCTTTCGTTTTGACAGGTCGATGGATTGCCTAGGCTAGCGTAACATATATGATCTAAGGGTTAATTGGTCAAAATTTTTGTTTAACCAATCAGACATCAGCAACGAGTGGAAATTATGCCTTTTCTTTGTCCTTTCATGGTATCATAGGAATATTGATAAACACATCATCAAATTCCTAGTAACTTGAATTAGACCACACGACTTATACTCATGCGCGATAAAAGCTGGATGATGTCTTGGAAGTGGACGGCCCTTCCTCCTCTGGCATAGCTACGGGAATGTAAGTCCCGTAGTACCGTTGCCAAAGCGGTTTCATACATTAATCCCTCTCCTAGGAGTCGCTCTTCCCATCTTTGACAGTCTTCTCTTCACAACGGCGTCTCTGGGTCGGTTTTCCCTCCGCTGCAGAGTGCCTATAGTCCTTTGAGTGTTTTGGAGAGCTAAGGGTCTTCCTCGATGTCAGAGGTGATTGTTTCCTCCGGAGTAAGACTAATTTCTACCTCCATTGGAATGAATTCAGCCAATGCGGAAGTTCTTGCGCTTTGGCTTGACTGATACTGTTGAGTCGGAGACATGTCTCCCCCGACATATCTAGGTTGTTGAGCGAGAGCGTCAGCGCCCTCACCCAGAATGATTTTATTTATTTTCTGGACATTCATACTGGTCCCACGAATAGCTTGAGAAAATCGGTTCCCCACGACAGAGCCCCGCATTTCGTGGTTTGGAATTTATACTTTTAGAGGTTTCCCAGTCTCTGGAAGCCACCGTTCTCGACAGACTCATCTGTCAGCCTTCGGCACGGTTTGGATTACGCCTCAGCTTAGGGGATGTATATAGTATGCGATTATTCATCGCGCAATGGACGGTATTGGCCGAGTGAGACTGTTATGTTTTGGTTACTCAATTTAAATAACCTCTCGTTGGTATTTTATATTTCGGATAAGATTCTACAAATCAATTCCGTCAAATCGGAGTATATGTCAATTTCTTGACGTGACTGCCACACACCGCGATGTTCCAATCTACAACCCATATAGGGTGAAGCTAACAATAGTAACCAATAAACTAGGTAATGTATATATAACACCTTCCCTCCTAAAACAATAGCAACCTTTCTAATTCATTTGTAACCTTTCTGGAGGCCTCAATTGGCTGCATCTTCTCAATACTCTACTATTTGAGGGTTCGACACTATTGTCAAAGGAGGGTGCGTTTTGTTCATTATTATTATAATCATTTTCGTTCAAGGTAGATCGTGGAGTCATTGAAATAGATTCTTCAGTTTGAACATTTGTTACAGAGGTTGACTTGCATTTTTTTATTTGATCCGTGTGGCGTTTCCATTTGAGTCCTCCATCTACCCCGATCATATAGGTTCTTCTTCCAAGCACATAACTTACGACCCCCAAACACCACATTGGTTTATTAGCTCGATAATCTCGAACCCACACCTTTTCCCCTTGATTGAAGTTTGCATTGTAACTTTTCTGATTATAACGTTCTTGATAATTTTGATTTTTCAAAACCTCGTTTTCGGTTGAAGGTAAAAACAGATCAAATTTAGTACGAAGCTGTCTTCCTATTAATAGCTTTGCTGGAGTTTCTCCAGTAGTTGTATGAATCGTATTGCGATAATGCAAAAGAAAATTATCAATAATGGAATCAACATCGCCTCTGTGATCCTCATTTCCTTTCAAAATAGCTCTTTTCATAATTTTAACTGCTGACTCTGCCTGACCGTTAGTTTGAGGATGATAAGGAGCGCCCGTTGAATGTTTAACACCAAAACTTGATAAAAATTTCGAAAACTCATCGGATGTGAACGTGGGTGCATTATCAGTACAAAGTTCGTTCGGTATTCCGAAACATGAGAATAATTTACGTAAAATCTTTATTGCAGTGTTTGTAGTCATATCATTTACTCGAAAACACTCTATCCATTTGGATGATGCATCTTCGACTACTAAAAAATATTTATTGAGACATGGACCAAAGAAATCAGCGTGCAATCTACTCCAAGCTTTCCTTGGCCAATTCCAAACTAATAATGATGAAATTTGAAAAAACTGCGCAAGAATTGCAGTTGTGAGCTATTTGTTCAATTTGTTTATCAATTAAAGGCCACCAAACATAAGACCGAGCTAGATATTTCATCTTTACGATTCCTAAATGTGAAGAATGCAGCTCTTTCAGAATATCATCTCTGGACCTAGTGGGTACTATCAGTCTATATCCCCACATTAAACACCCACTCTCTACGGTTAATTGATTTTTCCTTACGAAGAAGGGTTTAAGTTCTTCGCTAGGGCAAATAGCTGGCCATCCATGTTCAGTGTAAAATATAATTTTTCCTATAATAGGATCTACCGCAGACTGTTTTCGTATAGTTTGAACATCAATTGGAAAATCAGAATTTTTAATATAATTCATATAAGATATGCAATCTATACTATCCTTATAAAAAACATAAGAGGCTTTATTTGGATTATTCAGTGAACTATTTTTAGCGGGTAATCTCGAGAGAGAATCCGCACAATTTTTGGCTGAGTTAATATACCTTATTTCGTAATTGAATGCTGAGAGAATGTGTGCCCACCGTTGCAATCTATTGGCAGCGAAAATTGGCAAACCTTTTTAATCTCCAAAAATTGTGAGCAACGCTTTATGGTCAGTGACGAGCAAAAACTTTCGACCATACAGGTACTGAAAAAATTTCTTGACCCCAAAAATTATAGCAGCTGCTTCTTTTTCGATTTGAGAATACGAAAGTTCGCTAGGATTCAATAATCTCGAGCCATATGCTATTGGTCTTTCTGAACCATCCCCATAAATATGACTGATAATTGCTCCAAGGCCAACACTGGAGGCATCAACTCTTAATTTCACAGTACGTTTGGGGTCATAGTGGGCCAAAACATCTGCGGAAGAAAGAATGTTTTTGATTGCATCGAAACTTTCTTGGTGAATAGAATTCCTAGTCCATTTAGTTTCTTTTCTCAACAAAGAATATGATGGTTGTAAAATGGTGGATGCATTGGGGACAAATTTGCAGTAATAATTTACCATTCCTAAAAATGACTTTAGTTCCTTGGTATTAGCGGGCACCTTAGCCCTTTTTATATCCATTACCCTCTCTTCGGATGTGTGTAGACCATATTTATCTATTTTATGACCCATGTATGTGACTGAGTCTTGGAAGAAAGAGCATTTATCTTTTCTAACCTTCAAACCACATTCACGTAGGCGACTTAAAACTGTTTTTAATCTTTTAAGATGCTCCTTGGTTGTTTTACCCGTAATAAGTATTTCATCTAAGAAACATACAACCCCAGGAATATTGAATATTTGTTCAACTAAATTTTCAAAAATTGCGGGAGCACAATGAATCCCATATGGTAGTCGCTTATACGAGAAAAGGCCTTTGTGAGTGGAAATGGTTACCAACTTCGAGCAATCGTCTTTTAATAAAATTTGTTGGTACGCCTCTGACAAATCAATTTTAGAAAAAATGTTCCACCCTCAAGTTCAGCTAAATAAATACTCAATACGTGGTAATGGATATTGCTGTACCTCCAATTGAGGATTCAGTGTAATTTTGAAATCCCCACAAATACGCAGACCACCATTACGTTTCAAAATAGGTACAATGGGTGTAGCCCAATCTGAAAAATCAACCGGGATCAATACATCATTTCTAATAAGACGGTCCAATTCTTCTTCAATCATAGGTTTTAGGGCAAAAGGAACAGGCCAAGCTTTGAAAAATTTCGGAATTGCATTCGGTTTCAATTTTAGAGATACTTTGAATTTATTAAAAGTTCCCATCTTTCCATCGAATATTTTCCCTTATTCTTGCAATAATGAGTCCAAGTTGGAAGAAAAATCTATATGAAAATTATTTTCAAAATTTTTTACACTAACTATACCTAAACCTAACATATTCATACCATTGCGGCCAATCAGAGGAGGTCCACCATTTTTAACATTGTATGTTTTTAAAGTGTGATTAACTCCGTTAAACACTATGTTTAAACTCAAATATCCTAATGGTTGGAAAACAACCCCCACATAATCTTTCAGACTCAAATCATTTTCAAACATTTTTTTATTTTGGAAATACTTCAAGAATATTTTTTCTGATATGGCAGCATGTGCGAAACCCGAATCGACCTCGAAGCTGATTGGAATATTTTCTACCATTAAATTAACATATGTGGGCTTAACATCATCTTGTTCAGTTAGATCCATATTTCTAAGGTTAAATACACAGTTATCATCAGAGTCGTCTTCATTTTGGGTAATATAATTATGTGAAGTGGTGCGCTTGCACATTGGAGCCAAATGCCCCTTGATGCCACACTTATGGCAAAAACAATTGCGGTATGAACACTCGGAGGAGCGATGGTTAGTGCGTCCACAAACGTTGCACTTACTTTGCCGCAGTCCCTGTATCTTATTCGGCTGAATGCGTCCACGTCCACTTGTTGGGCTGCCAACGTCACTTTGACTAGAACGTTGAATCTCCAATCTATTCTTCTGTTGTTAACTGCCATGAGGTTGATTATACCTAGCAGAACTCGTTATATTCTGCTGTTGTCGACTAAAATGCATATCTGCTTCGTTTTCAATCCTAATGGAGATTTGACTCATTCCTGGTAATGCTTCTCTAACGGCCCTCTCGGCTAAGGCCGACTCCTTAGCCAAAGCTATTTTAACTACTTTAGTCATATCAACTTTTGCATCTGTGGCATCCTCCTCAAATAACCGATCCATGATTTTCGGTTCTCCCATACCAATAACGAAAACGTCTCTTAAAACTACTTCCAGTACATCGGCACTGAAAGAGCATGTAGAAGCAAGACGTTTAACTCTTGCTTCCCACTCACTTACTTTTTCACCTTCCAATTTTATTGCTCTATACAGTTTCATTCTCTCTGAGAAATATGACTTAACAGGTTTAAAATGAGCAGTAAGAATATTAATCAACTCGTCATAGGTTTTGGTTTCAATCGTAGATGGTACACATAAGCTTCGTAACAACACATAGCTTTCCTCGTTGAGAGTATTAAGCAGAACGGCTCTCTTCCGTGCGACGTCCTTAATTTCATTCGCTACGAAAAATTGGGAGAGCCTTTCTCCAAATACAGCAAACTCCGACGTTTTGGGATCAAAATTGGTTAGTGTCCCTAGGATACCCACAGTCGACATTTCCAATAGAATCACCTCCTTTTCAAAATTGCAAATTAAGTGGGATCTTTAGTCGACCTCTCGTCGCCAATGTTATGTTTTGGTTACTCAATTTAAATAACCTCTCTTTGGTATTTTATATTTTATATTTCGGATAAGATTCTACAAATCAATTCCGTCAAATCGGAGTATATGTCAATTCCTTGACGTGACTGTCACACACCGCGATGTTCCAATCTACAACCCATATAGGGTGAAGCTAACAATAGTAACAAATAAACTAGGTAATGTATATATAACAGAGACGTTAACGCTCCCTTTTACCCTGATGTAGTGCAGCCTCCAATGCTATGATCCCCGGGCCATCCGGGATCTAGTCTTCCATCTGCCGCAGTGCCCAAGAATCGCAGCACGTTTGCACTACCTACTCTTCGACATATTGGGTTGCAACATCATACGCAGCGTATATGTGGTGCTAGCTTAACGAAAAACTTTTTTGTTGTATATTCATTATGGGTTGTCTTATCTTCTTTTCCTGGAAAACATTGAATTACTACAAAATCTGTGTTTTGAAATGATGAAGTACGTCCTGAGGTGTAAACCCTTCAATTTCGGTTTTTATTATTTTCAGTGGAAATTATATTAAACTCAAATTGATGGGTTTCCTGAATTTTTTGTGTGCATTCCTCCAAATGAATCGCCCTAATGAAAATGAGGGAATTGTACTGTACTGGCGAAGCAATTGTGAACTGTTCATTCCATCATGGACCACTTTTATGAATGAAAGATGAAAATTTTATTTGAAGAAAACGAACATAGATCTTCATCGATTTTGTTCTTTGTTCTCCGTGCATTAAACATAAACGGATGTATTGTTACGAATCCATACTACGACCCTGGAAAATGAAACGCCACTGGCCAGGATTACAAGAAAACACAGCGAGTCTAGAGCGGAAACGAATCGAGAACCAGCATTACGCCGCGTGAATACTCGAAATGTTCACGAATATTCCAGCACCGGAACTTACTAGAGCCAGGAATTCAATATAAGGCATCGACGCCCTGCGACATGTAGTACACAGTAATGATTCAAGTCAGTTCGGAAGGTAAAGACTACAGATTAGCGACTTCGGAGTGTTTACTTCCATTATTCCGGCCAACACATTCAGGCTAAACTGCACATGACGTTTTTTGTGCAGATTTTCTACAGCCCATACATGAATATTGTGGAAATTTACTACTTCATCGCGGCTAAATTTAGCCGCCACTGAAAAGGATGCGGGATAAAAAATTAGGATTTCTTTCGCACTTTCCAAGTACCCACCTAGTGAACTGCAAGCGTCGCGGGAAATCCCCTGGAAGCTTTCCTTGAACACGTTGAACATGGTATGGATATACTTTAACATTGGATAAACTTTAACAAGTACGCGTGAAGCTTTCGCGGACGAATAGTAAGGTGCTAGCTGAGTCCGTGATATGAAGATGAGTCCGCGAAAGCCATTTGCGTATGTGCTACATACAAAATTTTTTTGTACAAGTTTTTCAAAGAATGTTTCATATAGAAGCATTTTATTGCTGCCATCAAAATGAAGAAATATCAATAATCTATCAAGTATTGCAACATTAGGAATTGAAAAAAAAACCAAAATTGCAACTTTTACGAACTTGTCCGTGAACTGTTGCTTTACGAACAAGTCAGTAAAAGTTCCATTTTTGGATTTTTTTTATTCTGATGTAGTTTTGAGGAGCGTGTACACAAAAAATATTTCGAAATATAATACACCGGTTCCCTTAAATTGATTGAAAGGTCTGAAAGTACAACGATGTAAAGTTTGCGCGAAACAGCACAAAAGACGGGAAATCAGACATATATGTCGCACATGTGAAGTACCATCGTGCCTCATTCCTTGTTCAGAAACATAACATATAAAAAACATTTTTAATTTTTTATTAGTTATGGTATTTTGTATGTTTTTTCCAGTTAATATAAACGTAAATCCGAAATATATATAATTTCTTTTCTTTGAATACCCGATGAATTGGCCCACACTGCTCTAGACTTATATATATATATATATATATATACGCACAACCTAAAATATTGCGCATGTGAAGTATAATATTTCAAGAATCATTTTCGCAGTGAAAGGGTTAAGTTCTTGTGAATTGTTGATGGCAGTTAGAGTCAATTCCTCTTCATTTGCACCTGGTTTTCTAATAGAAAGACATTTGTAATGTTTCGTATTTTCCATTATTTTTGTTACTATTTGTGTCTGGATCCCATTTCCATGTGATCCAGACACAAATAGTAATTTCGACTGTCTTGGTGGTAAAGACTTCCTATAGTTCATTGTGAGACTCATTTTGATTCTAAGATTTTTCTGTGAACGTTTGTGGGTGATGACGATTCTTTCACTATTTTTGTTGGCTGCGATGTTATTTGTTTATTTATTAAGATAACATTCTCATATTTTAATTTTCTCAATACTACTATCATGACATCTGATAGAGTTCTATTGAGATCATATCTCTGTTTATAGCATCCAGTTCTGATATATCAATCTGATACTTATTCAGACTGGCCTTTGTTTCTGAAAGTTCTTTATGTAAAACTCTATTTCTCTAAAAGGTCTTGAATTTCATTGTTTAGTTTTTTGATAATTATATTATTATCCTCTAATTTTTTTATATAAGATTCTTCTGCATGTTCTACTTCATCTTCTAAGTCTTTGGAAGTTCTTCTCATTTTCTTTATAAAATTATATCTCCTGGTTGTCTTGTTGTGGTTTAGCAATTTCATTTCTCATTTCTTCCTCCCTCGTGACTTGTTCCAGTTCTCTTTCCTGAATTTCCTTGTCTTTTTCTTTGATATTTGTCAATAGGTCGTCCATTTTATTTGACATATTTTGTAGGTTTCTTTCATCTTGCTTGTACATTCCTTAGAACATATGACCATGTGGGCCTCTATCCATTTTATGTTTTTCTTTCTTTCCAGGCAACTATAATGAAAGATGTTGAAACACTTGATGCAGCAAGCGTTTGAACAGTTCTTTTTTTACAACATTTATATGTGGCATCCATTGTTATAGTCTATCATCAGTATTTATAAATTTAATTTGTAACTCCACTGGTGATATTTATATTTCCAATAGGCTGATGGCCTACAAGGAGATAGACTTCCTTGTATTTTTGGACAAGTTCACTATCAATTAGCTTTTTTGGGGGTTCCACTTTTTTTCTGTTTGAAACACTTGTTTTTATTATTTATAAATGCATAAATGCACTAAGATTTGTTCAGAGGCAAAACAAATTTTGTTTCACAAGGTCTTTCACGTGATAGTGGAACTTTTTCAAACACTTTGATATTACTGCTATGGATGCTCCTTGGTCAACTATTTTATTTAAAACAAATCATGAAGTAACTTGAATTTGGAATTTGTGTGTAAAACATGTCTCGACTGTATCTGTTGACAGTGAAGATGATATTGGGCTGCAACATCATCTGTTATTGCAGCATATATGTGGTGCCAGCTCAACATCCCATGGAGAAACTTTGTTTATTCATTATGATTGTCTTATCATCTGGTCTTTACAAGGGAACATCAACAATGATACTTTTCGATTTCTGCTGAAAAATATATTTCTTTTTTGTATTTTTATTTAACGGCCTATTTCTGCTACCAAGGCTAAACACCGACCCGGTGAGCACACTCCTCCCAACCGAAAATTTTGCCGAATCCTCTGTTGTTTCAGAGATAGGGTTCTTTAACGAGCTCAACATCGAGTGATTTCGGGAACACCATCTTAACGTCCCCTCCGAAGGACGGCATATCTATCGTCTTATCTCGTGCTCATTGATAAGACGCCTGCAGCTGCGAATATGCTACTACGCTACAGTTGTTAGGACATTTAAGGTGGAACTTCTTTGTCCGGTGGTCACCCATTCAAGCACTAACCACGCCCGACGAAACATTGAATTGCTTTGGAATCTGTGTTTCGAAATGATGGAGTACGTTCTGAGTAATGTACCTTTCGGTTTTGATCATTTTTTGTGAAAATGATAACTGAAATTGACGGGTTCTTTATATCTTCAATATTTTTGAGGGGCATTTCATAACTATTATTTCTCCAAATGAATGGCTCCCATGAAGATCTCGAAGTGAATTGTACTGTACTTGTACATCATTTCATCATAGGTCACTATCATAAATAATTCCAACATCACATTGAACGGTTCACATGTTACTGCTACTTGCTGAAAATGTATCTAGTACATATTTTGATACAATGAAGATCATATTGGATTGCAACATCATCTGTTATGTGGTGCTAGCTCAACATCCCATGGAAAACTTGTTTTATTGTATATTCATTGTGGTTGTCTTATCATCTGGTCTGAAGAAGGGAACATCAACACTGATACTTTTCGAATTTTGCAGAAAAACATTGGATTGCTCCGAAATCTATGTTCCGAAATGGTGAAGTACGTCCTGAGTTATGTTCCCTTCAATTTCGATTTTTATAATTTTTTGTGGAAATGATAATTACTGGAATTGACGGATTCTTTCATTCTTCAATATTTTTTGTGGGCATTTCACAAATATTATTGCCCTCGTGAAAATGTTGGAGAGAATTGTACTGTACTTGGGGAGAAGTTGGGTTCCGTTCATTCCATCATAGACCACTATTATAAACAATATCAACATCACATTGAATCTCTTTCAATTTTGCTTTCAAACAAGCTTCTGGGATGACATTTGACTCTTTATTTCCTTCATCATTTGAATTATTTTGGATTTTTCTCGTACTTTTTGATTTTGATGCCAGTCCTGTATTGACCGACCTACTAGGACTTTTTGACCTTGTTATACTTGGTGTTCGTGCCCTTGAAATCTTGATTTTTCTTGGAGGACTTCTAGATCTGCTTCTGTAATAGGAACTACATTTTCTATTACTTTTATTTTTCAACGATTCCTTCTCTCTGGTCCTATGAACTCCTTCATAGTGCCTTCTCTTGCCAGAAGTACGGCTTTCTCATTTTCTCCAAAGACTTAATGTCCAGGGACCCATAGCAGAAATATTCTGTTATCTCTTCCTAGGCTTTAAAGGACCTTCACACAGTTCCATACTAATCTGGCTTTCATCCGTCGGATGCCCGGGCTTTCAGTACTGCTTGGCTGTCCGACACGATTTGGATCGATTGATTTTCACTGGTTCAGAATTTTTTGCAGGCAGAGTTCAATGGCATGTATTTCTGCCAGGTATATTGTGGTTAAATTCTGGTTGTACTCCGGCTCAAACTCCGTCATCCGTTTTGGAGCCATATGTGTACCATTGTAGATTTTCTCTTGTGAGTTCTCGTCCTCTCGTCTGCCATTCGTCTCTGTTCGGCAGTAGGCAGTATAGTATAGGTCTGATAGCATTGCTAGTATTGGATGGGAATTTATCCCATTCTCAATCTTGCGACTATTTCATCCCTTATTACTCGTTGACTTTGACATGTTTCTGTTTCACTGTTGCCTCCTTTTCTAAGCAAATTTGCAAATGAAAGATGTTAGGGAGGACTTCCATTACTGCTGTCGGGGTGGTCTGTTATGATCAGATACGCTTACCGCTGGAAGTTTTTGAGCTTTTCTCGTGCACTCTTCTGTGCCCCTTTGCTCCCCTAGATGGCCGCTCTGTAGGTGACCATAGGCCTTACCACTGAGTTAAAGCCCGTTCTGTTGGATATTTCTTCTAGATGAGCATTCCACGTGAGTTTCTTAACTAGAATTACCCTAGGTATTTGACTTCTTCCTCGAATGGAATTCAACCATAAAGTACCGGCTTTCTCAGTAAATCTAGTTTCCTTCCCTTCTAGTGAATGGTTCTATCACTGTCTTGCTGGGGTTGACCGATTATTCTTTTTTTTCACACTACCTAGTGATAGATCTAAGAGCCGCTTGGAGTATGTCCGATATCACATCTCCAAACTTTCCTCTAATTGTTATAACTATGTCGTCAGCGCAGGCTTGAACCTCGATTCCCTCCGCCATGAGAGTCATGATCAGATCGTCTATGAGAAGTGTCTTTCCTGGTAAGCATACTGGTGGATGCTGAGAGGCCCTCCAGCATCTCTCCTCATATGTGTATATACAGGATCTTCTCTGTGGTTTTTAGCAAAAATGATGTGAAGCTGATCGAGCGAAGGAATTTGGGAAGGTTTTCATTGTTCACGAGTTTACGTATATACACAACCCACATCAACGCCCAGCGGAGCTAGGTATTCCCATGCCAGGCTGGCTCTGAAAAGTTTAGTGAGTATGGGCGTTAGTATCTTGGCTCCATTCTGTAGTAGTGCAGGAAAGATTTCATTCTCTTCTGGTGCCTTGCGCGATTCGATTCTATCGTTGCTGATTTGATGATTTCATTTGTTTTCTTCCAATCTTCTGGACTAGTTCATCTTAACCGTCCTGGTTGAAGTCGAATTGGCTGGTTTCTTCAAGAATTATGGCGCCTGGGTTTTGTACTAGAAGCTCTACGGTTTCCCTTCGAAATTCCGTCATAGTTCCGTCAGATCGTTCAATCAGACCCACTTGCTCCGGTTCTCTAGGAAAGATATTGTGGATCATTACACTTGTAGGTATATCAGATATACTCTGGCTGTATTTCTTCCAAGATTCCCCCTTGGCCTTCCTCATCGCCATGTTGTATCCCGTCAGGATAGGGCGGTATTCTTCCCGGCTTCCTAATTCTTCAACTCTGCTGAAGAGCCTCCTTAGTTCTGCTCTATTTTTTGAGTTTCTGCTCCACTAAGAGGTTGCTCTACCTTTTTTGGTTTTATGTGGGCAGTTTTGTTTATAGGCGGTCAGGAATGAGCTTCGAGTATGATTCGCTGCCAGCTCTATCCCCGCACTATTTCTTAATTTACGAATATTATTTACCAAACTATCTCAGAGTGTTGCCTTGAAGCCCTCCCAGTCCGTACATTTGAGGTCCCGATATTGTATCTCTTGTCGAGTACCCGCCTCCACGTCAAATCTAATTCGATGGTCCGAGCACAATGGTTCTTTGGCTATTTCACTACTTATGTACCTCGTACTAACCGTCAGATCTAGAACTTCATGTCTGTTGCTAGTCAAAAAATTTGGTTCTGACCCGATATTTATGTCTGTACTTCTCTAGACGGTGTGGTTTGCGTTTGTATCGCACCCCCGATGAGTTGCTTATTGTCCCTCCTACAGTGGCGGTTCTTCACCAGTATAGGAGGATTTTCTACTCCGATGTCTCCAGAAAAGTAGGCTGAGCAAACGGTCAGTTCCAGCTGCCCCTCCTCCGTTGGAATGGTTAATTGTGCTGCCACCACGTCAACGGAACATCTGAAAATAATGAACCATAACTGTCTTTTCTTAGTAAGATACATGCCCTGGGTTTATTTACCGAGCTGTGGAACATTACTTTACCAGCAATATTGTCCCAACCGTTCATTCGGCCTGGTCCTGTTATCCATATTAGTGCCACGTCTAGGAGCTCATTGGCGAATCTCCTGCTGATGTTGTAGGATGCGGCTTTTGCGTGTTGGAATTCGCCTGTATAAGTTTAATGGTTTTACCCATCAAACTTTTCCTTTGGGTGGCCAGATTTTCCTTCAATCTCGCGGATTGCAGGAAGCGCCCCTTGCTGCCTGTTCGAAAGCTAGACCTTTCATTCCTCGACCCCGAGGCGGACGCTCTGTCAGTCCGCAAACCAGACTATCCGCTACCAAGCGGCATGGATCGCTCCCTGTGTGCCCTCGAGAAGCTGAACGTCTCTCCGGGGGATGGGATTTTTCGCCTACTGAGTGGTCTTCGGACCGACCACTCCTCGAACAAGAAACAGATCGCCAAACTCCCCGACCGGAGCCGGAGTCCCCATCCCTAGTCCGAAATCTGGATTCTCCTCTTCCTCAGTGTGATTTGGAATACCTACCCAAGGCCGCAAGCCGCTGCCTCCGCTCCATTTCCGTAATACGGACTCTCTGCCTCCCAATCTGGGGCCGGTCCTTCCGCCCCCCAAATCGCAAACCAGAGCCTTCATCACCTCTCCCTCGCACCTGAAGCGAATCGACCAGCCTCCTCAACCGTCTTCGATCTTGGAGCTGGCCTGCCCTCCTGGGTTCTTTTTGTCGACCCTCCTTTATCAGAGTAGAGATTCCCCTCAGAACGGTATTTAAGCCCTGGATGGAGCACCCCTACTTCCCTTGTTCGCGAAGGTTATCCACCACTAGCAAGCTTAATCCCACTGGTGGAGGGGCCAGATTTGGCCCAATAGTTGCCGCGGGAAGGCGCGGAGAGCCGCTCCTTCCCGAGGTTCCAGTGATTCCACCGTCGTATTCAGCCAGTCGCGACTCTCCTGATTGGCGCAGGTTAGAACCTGCCACCCGGGTCGTTGTGTGCAACCTAGGAACCTGATTTGTATGTCGACTTCTGGGATTTTCTCGATCGCTTCCATAATGGCCCTTTGGAGTCGTTCCAGATGCCCATTGTGGATCAGCTGGTTTGGGTATTCAGAGAGGATTATTTCTACCTTGGTACCTTCTACCACGGCGCTGATTGACACCAGTCCTGTTCCCTCAGCCCGTTGTATTTTCGATTTTGTCTGACCGTAATCTTTTGGATGATGTCTTGGAAGTGGATGGCCCTCCCTCCTCTGGCATAGCTACGGGAATGTAAGTCCCGTAGTACCGTTGCCAAAGCGGTCTCATACATTAATCCCTCTCCCAGGAGTCGCCCTTCCCATCTTTGACAGTCTTCTCTTCACAACGGCGTCTCTGGGTCGGTTTTCCCTCCGCTGCAGAGTGCCCATGGTCCTTTGAGTGTTTTGGAGAGCTAAGGGTCTTCCTCGATGTCAGAGGTGATTGTTTCCTCCGGAGTAAGACTAATTTCTACCTCCATTGGATTGAATTCAGCCAATGCCGAAGTTGTTGCGCTTTGGCTTGACTGACACTGTTGAGTCGGAGACATATCTCCCCCGACCTATCTAGGTTGTTGAGCGAGAGCGTCAGTGCCCTCACCCAGAATGATTTTATTTATTTTCTGGACATGCATACTGGTCCCACGAATAGCTAGAGAAAATCGGATCCCCACGACAGAGCCCCGCATTTCGTGGTTTGGAATTTATACTTTTAGAGGTTTCCCAGTCTCTGGAAGCCACCGTTCTCGACAGACTCATCTGTCAGCCTTCGGCACGGTTTGGATTACGCCTTAGCTTAGGGGATGTGTGTAGTATGCGATTCTTCATCGCGCAATGGACGGTATTGGCCGAGTGAGACGTTAACGCTCCCTTTTACCCTGATGTAGTGCAGCCTCCGATGCTATGATCTCCGGGCCATCCGGCATCTAGTCTCCCATCTGCCGCAGTGCCCAAGAATCGCAGCACGTTTGCACCACCTACTCTTCGACATATTGGGTTGCAACATCATCTGTTAACGCAGCGTATATGAGGTGCTAGCTTAACGAAAAACTTTTCTGTTGTATATTCATTATGGGTTGTCTTATCTTCTTTTCCTGGAAAACATTGAATTGCTTCAAAATCTGTGTTTTGAAATGATGAAGTACGTCCTGAGGTGTAAACCCTTCAATTTCGGTTTTAATTATTTTCAGTGGAAATTATATTAAACTCAAATTGACGGGTTTTTTGAATTTTTTGTGTGCATTCCTCCAAATGAATTGCCTAATGAAAATGAGGGAATTGTACTTTACTGGCGAAGCAATTGTGAACTGTTCATTCCATCATGGACCACTTTTATGAATGAAAGATGAAAATTGTATTTGAAGAAAACGAACATAGATCTTCATTTATTTTGATTTTGTTCTTTGTTCTCCGTGCATTAAACATAAACGGATGTATTGTTACGAATTCATACTACGACCCTGGAAAATGAAACGCCACTGGCCAGGATTCCAAGAAAACACAGCGAGTCTAGAGCGGAAACGAATCGAAAACCAGCATTACGCCGCGTAAATATTCGAAATGTTCACGAGCAGCGGAACTTACTAGAGCCAGGAATTCAATATAAGGCCTCGACGCGCTACGACATGTAGTACACAGTAAAGATTTAAGTCAGTTCGGAAGGTAAAGACTACAGATTAGCGACTTCGGAGTGTTTTATTCCGGCCAACACATTCAGGCTAAACTGCACATGACGTTTTTTGTGCAGATTTTCTACAGCCCAGACATGGATATTGTGGAAATTTACTACTTCATCGCGGCTAAATTTAGCCTAGTCACTGAAAAGGATGCGGGATAAAAAATTAGGATTTCTTTCGCACTTTCCAAGTACCCACCTAGTGAACTGCAAGCGTCGCGGGAAATCCCCTGGAAGCAATCCTTGAACATGTTGAACATGGTATGGATATACTTTAACATTGGATAAACCTTAACAAGTACGCATGAAGCTTTCGCGGACGAATAGTAAGATGCTAGCTGAGTCCGTGATATGAAGATGAGTCCGCGAAAGCCATTTGCGTACGTGCTACATACAATATTTTTTTGTACAAGTTTTTCAAAGAATGAATCATATAGAAGCATTTTATTGCTGCCATATTGGGACAATTCACGGTCACTTGTAAGGGTTCAGAAAGGATCACTAGCCATAGATTAGTTTCGAGTTTTTGAATGTTATAACCTTGGCTGAAAATCAAAGAACTTTGACAGTTTCGCGGAATGTTTTTGAAACTTTTGAAAATTTGGGCTTCACAAATGGAGTTATAGTCTATTGGATATGCGAACATATCGGAGCACAATTCAGTTCTATGAAAGCGGTTTACACGCTTTCAAGTCTGTCACAGGTATGAACATTAAAGAATCATCATCTTCCGATGAATTTTGAGAAATCGAGAGAATGTGATGGAGGCCAGTTCTATTATCATATATTGGAATTGGGTACAGTTGGTACAGGGTGTAAATTTGTGGTTCTGTAAGAGGAATTTTTAGGATAAAGACTAAAGAATGAATTATATTCAAGCGTGCAAAGGTAATTGAATCTAACATATCATCAATATTTCGAGGAATAGAAAGCTTTCCATTAGTTTTTCGCAAATATTGATAAATTTCAGTTTTGTTTCAACGTGACTAATTCTATCGCTCCATCGATTGATAGTATTTTCTATAATTTTAATATCGTCATTGAAAGTCTTCTTATCGACTTGCAATTTGCGAATGGTGGTATTGAAATTTTGGATAACTGATGTGGTTACTGAAATTTGGTTCTTTAATAAGTTCTCCAATTGGTGTTCATCGTTATTCAACCTATCAATACAGCTGGTATAGTATTCGCCGTCAGCGGCATCTAGATTGCCAGTGATTGTTTTGAATATACTTCCTATACCGTCGATCAGGCCCTTTTATATCGTTTAGTATCTGAAATAGTTTCTCCCAATTTCTGTTCAATAGAATTTGAAATTTGGGTGAGAAGGCTAATATGGGTTTTTACCTCGGATCGAAATTCGTTCATTCTATGTCCTGCGAATTGTATTGTGTTTATGAGAGTTTCTATAATTCTACGGTTATTTTCGTACGCATTTTTTAATACGGAAATGTCTTTATTTACAATTATAGTCCATTTATCGTTAGTGAGTACGATATTTCCATTTTCATGGTAATATACGCCAATAGTATTATTTATTGGTTTGATTTGGTATTGAGACTCTACTGATCCGACCAGCAGCAGCAACCTGAAAATAAATTAATCTTCAGTATACGGCTTCATTGGTTCGAGGATTCAGAGGTATCGCGGAATTTAGAAGAATTTGTTCTATTATGAAAGGACCATTGAATTTGTTGTGTAATTTATTCTTTATTTGGGATTCCTTGACATATACTTTGTCCATGACTTTATATTCTGGGGTTTCCTTTTTTATGTTATACTTTTATGGTATACTTTGGCTTTTTCTCTTTGTTTTAGGGTACGTTCGCGGGCAATTTTATAGAAGTGAGAAATTTTATTATTTAGGTCTCGTATATACTTGGTGATTAACTGTTTTTGATTGTAGAGAGTTTCGGGTGGTCTACTGGCTGTGTGACCAAATACTAGTTCGTGGGGAGTAAACCCATGTATTTTATTCACAGAGTTATTATAGCAAATAACTGCGTTTGGGAGGATATTGAATGGATGTTCATTGGGATGTTCGGCCATATGTACCCGAATCATTTCGAGAAGAGTTGCGTGGAATCGTTCGACTGAACCGTTCGATTGTGGGTGATGCACACTGGAATATGTGAGTTTGATGTCATAGAGAACACAAAGGTCTCCAAGGGTGGCATTGTCAAATTCTCTGCCGTAGTCGCAGTGAATTCTCAGAGGTGTTCCGGAATGTTGGAAGTATAAAAGTAGGGTATTGACTATACTTCGTGTGGTTTCGTCATCTAATGTGTAAACTTGCGTGAATTTTTTTTTCCTTATTTTGTAATTTTTTGTTTTATATTTTCTTTGAATGGTTTTAGGGGTTTCGGTTTGCAAGGGGTTGTTGAGGTTTTTTCTACATATTTTAGTTCTTTGGCAAATTTGGCATGTTTTCATATAATTCTCAATACTTTTCGTGAGTCCGGGCCAATTGTATTTTTCTTTTATCCTTCGAATCGTTTCATTGATTCCTCTATGAAGGTTATTTTTTCCGTTGTGGTATTGGTCGATTATTATTGGAATTTGGTCTGGGTTTGGATTAGTTATCAAATTTTGGAATACCTTGAATTTAATTTCTTTTTCTGATAAAATGAAACAAAGTATCTCAAGAATCGGAAGTTCTAAGTTATTCTCAACGCAATAGATGTTCGAGAGATCGATTTCGTTTTGATGTCTATACAGGGTTAGAAATAAATGTTCTACTACTGTATCAATGTCAAATGGTAGAGGGACCAAATAGTATTTTCGATTTTTGATCGTTTTACTCGATAAGATATTGATTTTTAAATTCCTAAAGTTATAATTCTGTTCGAATATATCGTCGAAGATTTTGTAATGAAAATATTTGAGGTTCTTTTGTTGTGGAAATATTAAAATGTGTTTGTTTTCTTTAAAATTGGAATTTTAATTTAAGGTTTTTTTATGAAAGTTCGGAATTCTTGTTCGATATGTTCGGCAGAAAATGTTTCTTGTGTTTCCTCTGTTTCAGAAATATTTTCTGTATCAGGTGGTTCTTCTTTCAGTTCTGGTTCATGCTGTGCTTCATCACTGTCGCTAATTGTTTGTATGTCGGAGTCTTCGTTTGCGGGTGATATCAATATACAGGGAGAGAAAATTTTTGAATTTAGAACGAAACATCTATTGGGTGGATCAATCTTGATCCTGGAAAGTGCATCGGCATTTTTGTTTATCTTGCCTGGTTTATAAATGATTTTGTAATCGTATTCCTCAAGTTTGAGGCGCCATCTGGCAAGTCTGCTACCAGGGTCCTTGATAAAAAATAGCTAAGTGATGGGCCGATGATCAGTGATTAGCTTGAACTTTCTACCAAACAGGTATGACCTGAAATGTTTGACAGCCCATACTATGGCTAAAAGTTCCCTTTCTATTGTGGAATATTTGGATTCGGCAGAACAGAGCGTCCTTGAGGCATATGCGATTGGTAAGTCTTTACCAATCGGGCCTTGGAAGAGCACCGCACCAATGGAAAATGCACTCGCATCTGTCGTAAGCAGAAATGTCTCTTCGAAATTAGGGTATATGAGAATGGGTGTCGAAATGAGTGTTTGTTTCAATTCTTGGAAGAAATTTTGGCATTCGTTTCCAAAAATTAATAGGGTATCCTTTTGGAGTAATTTCGTGAGTGCTTTTGAAATCTTAGCGAAATTTGGGATAAAGAGTCTATAATAACCAGCCAATCCAAGAAAGGATTTAATCTCTTTCTGATTTTTTGGTTCAGGGAAATTCATTATACAGTCGACTTTGCTCGGATTTGGTTTCACTCCATCTTTGGTAATGAGATGACCAAGATAGGCTACTTCCTTCCTGAGGAATTCACACTTGTCCGGCTGTATCTTTAGATTTGCTTGTCTGAGTCTTTTGAAGACTTCGTTCAAACGAGATATATGTTCATGAATCGTGGGGGAATAAATGATGATGTCATCCATATAGACTAGACATCGCTCATTCTGGATTACGAGTAAGATATTATCCATTACTCTTTGTTCTTCAGCCCGAATGGCATACGAATAAATTCATAGTGACCATTCTCGACTGTGAAAGCAGTTTTCGAAATGTCTTTCGTATCTATTTATATCTGGTGAAAACCAGAGGCTACATCCAAAGTCGTGAAATATTGGCATTTGCCAAGTTGGTCAAGGAGGTCAGCTATCATCGGTAGTGGGTATTTGTCGTCTATGGTAAGTTCATTCAACTTCCGGTAATCGACAACGACTCGCCATTTCTGTTTACCAGAAGCGTCGATTTTTTTGGGGACGACCCACACAGGGGACGACCATGGGGAGATAGAAGGGCGTATGGTGCCATCTTCTAGCATTTTGCTCATTTGTCTTTTCACCTCCTCTTTATGAATCTGAGGATAGCGATACGATTTCGTGAACACGGGTTTTGCGTCTTGAGTATCAATGGAATGTTTTATTTCATTGGTGAACGACAATCGATCACCTTCTAAATAAAATATATCCGAATATTCAAGGCACATGTTTGTAATGAGTTCAGTTTCTTCTTCGTTCAGATGTTCCAAACGAAGTTGATTTTGAATTTCAAAATTTCTGTCTGTCTGTGTGTCAGAATTTTCATTTTCGTTGAAATTATTAATAATTTTGGATTGGTTCGATTTTTATGTTGGAAAAATTGATAGTTTTTGACATTGCATTAGCATTAATCACAGAGGTGAGAAATTCTCCTTTATGATTGATTTTCACTAACGCATTGGGTAATCTAACATTTTCTTTCACTTGGGCTAACAGTATAGCTTCGGTGTTCAGTAGGTTACATTTTAGTTCTGTTCCATACGGGGTTCAATAGAAATTGTATTCGGTATGTTGTTCATGGACGTTTCAACTACATTTTCAGAGGGGTTCTCAGAGTCCTTTACTTTGATCAGGGGAATCGTTTTGAAGTCGGTTATAAGTTGCTTATTTTCCAAATCGACAATACAATGATAGTGTTCCAAGAAATCGGATCCTAGGAGACCATCGAAATCTATATCTAAATTGTAAATGAATACTTTATTTATTTTTTATTTATTTATTTATTGATACACTGTTCTACAGGTTACACCCAACTACAGAACAGGAATATAAGTTACAAATACAGTACAATACAAAATAACAAATTAACGAAGTAATAATACATATCGAGATTAACTAAAGTAATAGGATTTAATCGCAGAGATTGAACAGTCAAAAATATCAATCTGACAACTTGCAGAATTACAATTGACACACATGTTTTGCAGCGGTGAGTATTTCAAGACATCTGTTCGTGGTGTTGGTAAATAAACGTGTTGTCTACTCTAGACGATGGTCTAGGTACACTGAAATTGAGTTTTTGCAGAATATGTGGGTCAATAATTAGGTTGTTGATAAGTTTGAACAGGAAAATTGTGGAGTGACAATCACGACGGCAGCTTAGGCTGTTCATAGCGTGTCTAGCCAACAATGCATCATGGGGGAAGCCAATTGGTGGATATATGTTGTCCGTTTTATAGGAGAGAAGTTTAAGGAAGCGACGCTGAACCGATTCAACCTTCTCTATATATAAGTGATGATGTGGGTTCCAGATTATAGATGCGTATTCTAATTTTGATCTAACGAAGGCATAGTATAAGGTTTTCGATGTAGATGGGTCGGAGAAATCTTTAGAGATACGCGCAATGAATCCATACATTCTGTTTGCAGCAGACAGAGTGGCTTCAATATGAGGGGCAAAAGATAATTTCGAGTCGAAAATAACACCAAGATCGGTGTATGTGATAGGCCGTTGGAGGGGAACGTCGTTGATTGAATATTGATATAAAAGTGGCTGATTTCTCAAAGTGAATGTCATTACATTACATTTACTTGCATTAAGAGGAAGCTTATTACGGAAGCACCATTGCTCAATGCGTTTCAGGTTAAGGAACAATTGGAGACAGTCTTCTATCCCATTAATCTCAGAAAATAATTTTAGGTCATCCGCGTATATTAAGCAGTTGAGGTCAATGACCTCAACTATGTCATTTATGAAAGCGTTGAAGAGGAGTGGACCAAGGTTGCTTCCTTGAGGTACACCTGAGGTAGATGCATATTCAATAGATTTGAAGCCATTGAATATGACATACTGTCGCCTGTCGGTGAGGTATGATACGAAGAGTTCGATGAGGGTCTGAGAAATGACGTCGGTTTGGGATCTCCTATCAGTAGTCTCTGCAATGTATTGAGTGATTGTACAGTTTTGATAGTAGTATTCCATGATCAAGTTTGTCGAACGCTTTCGAGAAGTCCGTATAAATGACGTCGGTTTGGGATCTCCTATCAGTAGTCTCTGCAATGTATTGAGTGATGTTGAGAAGGTTGGTGGTTGTCGAGCGACCTTTCATGAAACCATGTTGAAGTGATGAGATTTGATTGCTCAGATGAGGATATAACCTGCTGTACAGGAGGATTTCAAACACTTTAGCGAAATTACATATTATTGATATGGCTCTGAAATTTTCAACATCAGACTTATCCCCTTTTTTATAAATTGGGCGAACTTTAGACAATTTCCATGGGTCTGGGATGGTACTAGTTTTGACGCAGATATTTATCAGGCTTGTTAGTGGATTAGCCAGGGCATAAGCCAGTCTTTGACCATTAGTGCAGGGATGCTGTCGGGACCCGTAGTCATTTTGGTTTCAGCTGTTTCAAAGCTGCCAACACTTCATTTTCTTCGAAATAGGGAATGTTCAGGACTTGTGAATGCGGATCACTATCACTAAATTCGGTTTGAGAACTAATGATGTATGATTTGGAGAAAAAATCAGCAAAGCTATTGAGAATGTCCTGAGGAGTTTCAAAAGATTGTCCTTCGTAGGTCATTCTGTCAGATATGCCAGTTGATCCTTTTTTGTTGTTTATAAATGCCCAAAATTTATTTGGGTTGCCTTTTATGTCATTTTCAGCAGATTTCACATATTTTTTGTACGAATTGTCAACGTCAGCCTTGATCTTTGCCCTCAAGCGAGTGAATTCATCCCGGCAGCAATGTCCCGCTGTTTTGAATGAACGCCAATGCTTAGCCTTGAGGCGTATTAGCGAATAATTTCCTGTCGAACCACGGCGGATATTTACGCTTGACGTTACCAGTTCGTAGGGGTACACATTGATCCAATGCATTATAAATTTTTCCGTAAAAGTAAGAGCAAGCATCATTTGATCTAACGAAAGCTTCAAGAAAGGTCCAGTTAATATTAGCTATAAGATCATACAACCGGGCAAAATCTGCTCTCCTGAAGTTGTACTCATTATTGTGAGAGGAGGCGAAGTTTCTTTTCAGATTAAGAGCCATATTCGATTTACAATGAACATTCAAGGCGGGTGATGTTTGTCTTCGGGTACTAAGGGATCAGATGATCTCTGACACTGCACTCAGCATTACTACCGTATAGTACAAAGTCGAGTATTCTCCCATGATCATTATGGATGCGGTTATACTGTGACAGATTACTGATTTCCAGAAAGTTCTTTAAGATATTGTTTGTTGTATTTAGTTGGTCACCCTGTATGAACGAGACATATGAAGGTATATTGAAGTCACCTATGACGAGAATAATACCGCTATAGGCAACTTGGATGTTGGTGAGTGTTTCGAACAGGATAAAGAATTTGTCGTTTGACAGAGAGGGAGGAACATACATATTGATGACAAACAGTGAAGTTGAATTAGAAACTATCTTCACCATAACAATGTCTAAAGTGACCAGTTCATGAGGAATTAAAGGTGTTAAGTCAACCTGCGAGGAGCCGAACGAATCTAACACTGCAATAAGAGCTCCTCCGCCTCTTGTGCAATTGCATTCATTGAAATTTCTATCTGAGCGGTATACTTGATAAAAGTTTGGGAATAGCTCCTCATTTTTGATCGAGTCGTTCAACCAAGTTTCTGTCAGTGCAACAATTGGATACTCGTTCACCGAAATTGAGTTAAGGAAAAGGTCTGTTTTAGATCGCAAGCCTCGAGTGTTTTGATAAACAATTTCTATGCAGTTTCTATTTCGTGAAAAAGTATTATCATTGGAAGACACGAGATTATTTAATGTTTCGAAAGAAGATGGTGATTGCTACAAACAGCCAAGCACGTCAATTTTGAATTTTTTTACAGCTGTTTGGTAAGCAGTGCATTTCTCCTTTTCCCACACCGCATGATCAATTGAGACATTTGTTCCACCAAGTTTAACGCAATTAGTGCACTTCCGTATTTGAGAATTGCACGTTTATGAGGATTACCTATACAAAAGGGTATCATTACTGATTCAGAAATGATGATTTTTTTATCTGTGATACCTTGTATCACCACATTTTCATGGGATCTATTAGAATAATTTTGAACGGTTTTTGGCTTGAAGATTGATAGACCAGCACCGGTATCGATAAGTATTTCATAGGTATTGGTTGCGTCCATGATATAATACAAGTTTTTGGAATTGATTGTGAGTGATTGAGTTATAGGAACATTTGTTAGGGGAAGTTCAAGTTTGGGTTGAGATTGTCTGATATATTCAGGACTTGCACTTGGGCTTGGAGCTCTGAAGTGGGATCTATCGATTGATTGATCGGTGCATCGAAAGATATTGGGCCTATTGGAAAATCCTGAAAATGTTCGTATTGATTCGGTTGAGTTTCCGAATATCCAAAATCATTCTGATCATTAGTATGATCGGAAATATTTGACTGGTGTTCCTGATAATTATCGGTATAACTTTCAGCACCAAAATTTTGGGAATCTTGATAATCATCTGTGTAATTATCATTAGTGGAATATTGGTATTCTTGATAATTATCGGTATAATTATCAGCACTGGGGTTTCGTGTATTCAGGTGGTGAGTTCGCTGAGCACTGAATTTGTTAAAATTCGGGTTCTGTTGGATGGCTGAAGGCCTTTGTTGATTGAAATTAGGATTTGGCCTAATTATTGATGGTCTGTATTGGGATTGATTCTGATTGTTTGATTGATTTGGTTGATTAGGTCTGAAGTTTTGATAGAATCTGGGATTCTGTTGGAAGTTCGTATTTTGTTGGGAAAAATTTGGCCTTTGGAAATTTTGTTGCGGTTGTTGAGATTGTCTTGTACGACATTCATTTAAAACATGGCCTTGACGTTTACAGTAAGAGCAACATTTCTGTTGATTGGGATTTGAATTCATTTTTCTCGGTTGGTTAGAATGCGTATTTGGGTTTCTATTCGAAGTAGATTTTTGCTGTTGAAAATAATTCAATTGCATTTCCCTTCGTACTCTCTGTGCTGCAGTTAGTATGTCCATAGGGTTACCTGCTCTAATAAGTTGTCCAATTTGAGGTTCTAAACCAGCCAAAAGGCTATTCAATGTCATGGTTTCAATGAGTGAACTTTGAGATGTTTTTTGATCGGGAGTAAGATTTTGTTTCTGAATTGTAGCGTGCATTTTTGCATTATGTGTTTGTAATCTATTTATGAAAGTCAGAGGTGATTCGCCAGGTAGTTGGTGAATTCTTTGGAGATCTTGTATCAATGAGGTTAAATCACGAGTATCACCAAAATATTGATTTAAAAGTAACTTAATTTCATCCCAGGTTTGGGGATTTCGAGAACTTATTAATTCTGCCGCTTTTCCTTTTAATTTATTTTTGATGTGCAAGATTACCAATGTTCTTTGATCTTGCATGGCCAACCGGTAAGCAGTGTTACACGCATGGATGAAAGTATTTAAAAATATTTGATCACCGTCATACTCCGGAATTATTGAAAATATTTCATTTAATCTATAGGGTTCAACTTCAGTTGTGGTATTTGGAGGCGTTGTAGGCATAGTGGATGAATTGATAATAGAACTGGTTCAAATTGAAATCAATTGAATATTGATTCTTATATCTTCTTACCAAAGAATGACCATGCGGAGGATGCAATCCGGCTTCACAAGCGTTGCTCCGAAGGAAGTTAGCGTTCGCGTGTTCTTCTTTCGTTGAAGAGACCGTCCTTCCGTGGTCCTTTGGTGTTGTTTGTTGCTTGAAGTGTCCAATGAGCTTCGTGCAGGTTCTTTTTCCTTTGAAGGATTGGGATCCACCTCCTTCGGTTAGGTTTTCCGTGTTCCGCAGGAGTTGAAGGATCCTACCGACTGCGCCAATTGTTATATCTCACTTTTCACTAAATACTTTTTAAAAACAATTACTACTTCGAAAAGGAGTATAGTAGACTCCTTTGGACTTTATTTGGAAAATATAATAATACAATTGAAACTACTCGACTGAGTGTCTGGAAACAACTAGTAACTAATGATGCCTCGCAGGGCTATTTATAATATTAGAAAAATGGTGACGCTGCTTAGACCAGCGAAATATTATCTGTAGTCACTTTCTGAGAGCGGACGTGATAACCCTGGGAAGATAGCAAGTCAGCAGTTTCCTGGAAGGTAACCTGATACTCCTGGGATGGCCACCAGTTATCTTGCATATAACATATATTTATATATATATATAAATATAAAATGGGAGGAATTTAACAGTCCCCTCGATATTACTCTCTTTCATATATATAAATATATATATATATATATATATATTTATATATTTATATATTTATATATAAATATATATATATATATATATATATATATATATATACAGTGACTGGCAGAAAGTACGCATCATATGGGAATTTTTTTTTAATATAATATTTTGACAAATGTCGATACATGCAATCGCTTCTGCATCAAAAGAAACCCCAAAAGATGTTGTCTTTTCTTGTTTGGCGGGAAATTTAAAAAATTTAAAAATTATGTCTCAAAACACACTTATTTGGGAAAATATTGAAAAATGTTATTGGGAAAAGTTGTTTAGAACGACATTTTATAGCTATGTTGGCATCTTGTAGGCTAGAAACATCTAGTATGCTGAGAACGCACATTTCGTTGTTTTATAAACGTAAACAATGTTTACAATTCTTCATGTAGATACCCAGCTTTCGACATCATTCAAGTTATAAAAACATGTTTATAAAAAACATGCTGAATTTTACAAAAACCGAATGAGTAGTCATGCATTACTCATATGGGCTTGCTGACGGGAACGCATATGAAGCCAGGCGAAACGAGTTATGAAATTGGCGCAGTCGGTAGGATTGTTAGAAGGAATCCATCGCGGATAACTTTCTATTTTCATAGTTGAGTAACAATCGAAAAACTTCCTACGTGTCCGTTAGTTCGATCGCTGAAAAGTGGACACCAAAGGAAGATACCATGGATTAAGAAGCAGACGCAACCACGAAATTTGCCTTGAAGTTCGATGAAGACGATATTCTTGCTGTAAGTCATTTTTCGTCTCATGTCAGACTCCTCTAGTGATTTTCTTATCCCAAGTGATAATAAAGATTCCCTAGAATTAGAAATAAGTTTAGTTACGAATACCCTCAAGAAACATTACTTTGGAAACCGAATATCCATCAATTGAAAATATTTGTGCATGGCAGTTCCAAATTTCATTAAAGTTCACGCTGAAACTATACCTGATTCCAAGGTGAAGTGAATGAATTGAATTTATTTCTTGAAAATATTGATAGCATTTACACCATCTCTAATGATAACGAAAATGCAAATAGAGTTGGAAAAGTACTGAACAAAATTTCAAATTATTTGGCAACAAGGTCTTGAAGTATTTTTAGCAGGTTTGGAAAACCCTTATGGTATAATGTTTCGTACCAAAGAACCGAAAACAATGTTAAAGGCTATAAATTTCATCAGAAAGGAACATAATATTAGGTATCTCCAAACCTCGACCCCTCAGTCGAATCAAATTTCAAATCAGACGAAATAATGTTAGGCAACAAAACTCCAGTTCTTCCTATCAATATTTTACCCCACCAAATCAATATCAAATACAAATACCAGACTTTGGTCAAAATTACAATCAAAATGTTAATCAGCAAAGACATCGAAACCCACAAACATTCTAATCTCAACCAATAACATCCTTTCCAACAGGTTCTATGAACATATAACCACAATCTAATAATTCGCAGAGACTTTTCTCGAACCATCAAGTTTTTGGGCCTCCCGAAAATGTTTGGAAACCAAACCCAAACTTTCAAAATTCCAACTAACCAAAACCAACTCCAATGAGCAGCACTTCTAGACAGTTCACTACAAATTCTAGGCCTCAAGCTCAAACGACTTCTCGAAAATAGGTTTCAGATGAATTGTATAATACTGAACATTTAAATATTCCCGAATAAAACGAGTACGAATATCCTGCAAACCCTGCCTATTTCGAAGAGTCTGAGGATTTTCAATTAAATAATACTACCAAATAATTTTTGAACCCAGTGATTGTCAATAAATATTTTTCCCAATACAAAATAAATGAACGGGTGTGAAGTTATCCACAACCACAAAACACACTGAGAAAAATGTAACTCGGATCTGTTTCTCGTTAAAATGACAATGTAGGGCTTATTTCAGGACACGATCAAATTCTGTAGGTTGATAAATGTAAGAAATTATATTTAGAAATCGTTGTCATAGGGGGGGGATGTATCGGGGTGGAAATGTAAAAAAATTAAATCCATTAAACGGCTCTGTAGAGTTTTTCAGTCTGCAGAATCGATTTCAGGAGGTTGAAATACATACACTGATATATAAATCATTTTGCCCGTCGGAGAAGGGTATTAGGGGTGAAATGTGAAAAAAATCAAATTCAGTTAAAAGGCCTGTAGAGTTTTCTACTATGCAGAATCGATTTCAGAGGGTTGAAATACATACACCTGATATATGAAATATTTGTCGCCCCGTCGGGGGTGTGTATTGGGGGGGAAAATGTTGAAAAAAATCAAACCTAATTTTAAACGGCAGTGTAGAATTTTCTAATATGCAGAATCAAATTCAGGAGGTCAAAATACATATCACTTGATATATGAAATTATTTGTCGCCCCGTCGGTGGGTGTGTATTGGGGGGTGAAAATGTTGAAAAAAATCAAACCTAATTTTAAACGGCATTAAAGAGTTTTCTAGTTTACTTAATCAAATTCATGAGGTGGGAATACATACCACCTGATGTATAGAATCATTTGTCGCCCCGTCGGAGGGTGTGTATTGGGGGGTTAAAATGTTGAAAAAAATCAAAATTCAGTTTATACGGCAGTGTAGAGTTTTCTAGTATAAAAAATGGAATTCAGGAGGTCGAAATACATACTACACTGTCGTTTAAACTGAATATTGATTTTTTTTAAATATTTTCACCCCAAAAACTCACCCTACGACGGGGCGACAAATTATTTCATATATCAGGTAGTAGTATTTCGACCAACTGGATTCGATTTTGCATACTAGAAAACTCTACAGTGCCGTTTAAACTGAATATTGATTTATTTCAACATTTCCACCCAGATTACACCCCCGCCTCCGGGATGACAAAATATTCTAAATATCATTTTTTACATTTATCTACCTACAGAATTTGATCGTGTACTGAAATAAGCCTTACATTGTCATTTTAACGAGAAACAGATCCGAGTTACTTCTTTCTCAGTGTGTTTTGAGGTTGTGGTTAATTTCTCATCCGTCGTTTGTGGTCTCCACTTCATTTGATTCTTCAAAACACATTTTCGTAATGATACCAGCTTTCCAAGAACATATCGTTTTCGATGGTCTTTTAGATATCGATATTATGAAAATATTGGGTGCCTATCTAGACTTTTCAAATTTGAAGCTCTCAACTCCCAACACTCTTTTTTGAAAAATTTCTGTCTGGAAATATAGTAACAAAAAAAAATCCTGGTACCACCCAATCAGGCGAAATCATTATACCCCAACAAATCATTCAGAATAATCCCAGAAACTTCATCAACGAATGGTTGGGCTTCCGTAGAAATATACAATAACCTGATGATGATACAAACTTCACGATTTTGCATCCGATCAAAACTATATTCCAGTTCAAAATAACTTTGAATTCTATCATATGAATATCCCATCAATATGAGACATTAATAGTAAATACGAGATCGATAACTCAAAACAGATCACATGAATGAAGAGAAAAATTCCATACTCGAAATTCCCTTTTCCGAAACTGCAATCGATTATTTCAAATATCTAATATTTCTCAAGGTCGTTTAACATCTCCCGGACCTCCCGAAAATAAAGCGAATATTTGAAAATAAAACCAGATCAACAATATAAATTTCAAAACAAAATTTTGAAGAGGACGTGATAAAAACCTTCAGAGAATTCACTACGACCAATAACTTCTTATGGGCAATGGATTTCCATGAATTTGGCTGAATTTTTGGTATGTTGTAGTTCTTGATGGGCTGATCAAAAGTGTACAGAGCCACAAAGCTCAAAAATGATCAGTTTTCAGGATATGGAGCTTTAAAAATTGATTTTTCCATTTTTTGCGGTATTTGCTCATTAATCGGAGAGCTCTCATTTCTGGTTGGGATGGAATTTGGATGTTTGGCGCCCAGAACCCGACTGCGAAATGGTCTTCCTCAGTTATATTAGGCACCGCCATCGATAATTTTTCATACACTACTCCACACTGGCTATGAAATGAGATACAAATCCAAGATCTTCCATACATCTTTTCGTGCTACAGGATAACGCCAGAATAATTAACATTTTCGAGAAACGACATATTTTGGCTATTTTTTTGAAAGAGACCATAATAAATGGATCCGAATATATCTGATGTCCAATAATATCAAATATGTTTTCCAAAATGTTCATAACGAGGCTCAGCGAGCAGTAATGGGGGAAAATGGGTAAATCATAATCATATATCCTCAGAGATAACAATTGATGTCATTTACATATGATATGTGATTTGTTTCTCACAAATCTCGATAATCTGACAATGGGGTGCCAAGACATCTTCCTCAAAATGGCTCGAAATAGATGATAGCATCTCACAGACAAAAGAAACCGTGAAATTGTCTGCATTTTTGATACCTTATAGTACTTTTCAGGTAGAATGGGAAAGCAAACTATGAATGCAATTCTTGAAAATACTATATTTTTCAATAAATGATTGAAGTTTACACATACGAATGAATACTATCTATTAATATGATCGTTGGAAAAATGAATGAGTAGATCAATCAAAAACAATATAATAATAAGAGTAACATTCATAATAACAATGAAGATAAAAAACAAAAAACAATTATAAACTATCTTAGCAATCGCAAAAAATCATTTGCGTGGTTAGACCAGTCCTGTATGATTCAACATGACACTATTTTTTTGGCAGTATCAAAAAATTCTGAAACATTGTCTAGTACAATCCGTCAAATTTCAGGAACAGGGTTACTACACTGTAAACCATACCAAGATCAGTTATGTTTTTTACCAAGATATGCGGCTGATACACTAAAAGGTCCAGCTTGTGCTAGGAAATTATATTATGGTGCTACAGTGGAAGACATTACTCACCACTGTCCTATTAACTGTCATAAATCCACCACAACAATGATTTCCGAAATAGATGAAGAAATATACATTGTAACCCATCCAAAAAAGGAATCAAAAGTTGAGTGCCCCAATGAATCAATTATATTCCCAGAAAAAACATATGATGCCCCTGGGCAATTAAAATAAAACTACCATGTAATTGTAAATTAATAATGGAAAATGAAGAAATAATTCCAACTCGCTTCCCCTGTCCAAAATCAGCATCGAACATTGCATCTGTTACTCATGTTCTACCCGCAGCGTGGTCAAACCTAAAATCTTTTGTCCTGAATCCAAATATGAGAAATAATCTTCCACAGTTCAAAAATTTTTCTGAATGTCTCAACCCCAACTGGACGTTAACAGTACCTCATCTGAACCTAACTTCCACAAATGACCAAATAAGGGAAGTACTGAGTAATATTAAAGATGTAAATTTTTCACATTATGATACTTACGGAATTCACGGAGACACTATTTTCCTCATATGGAACTCTGTTTTATCCATTATATTAGGCTATATCCTGTTCAAGGGAAGGCCTAACTTAGCCATTTTTCCTGGCCTATTTGGAAGGGTACAGGCTGCAGGCTCCTTCAAGCACCAAACAGCAGTCTTTGGCACCTTAGGTGCAGCTTTCACCCTTTCATAATATTGGTATTATTAAAAGCTTCTTGAATTGGAGAAAACACAGGAACTATGGAAAAAAAAAAATATTAAATTAGATAGAAAATCTAAATATGATACAAATCAAATAAACACCCCAATCCCTAATGAAAGAGAAACAAAACACCAAAAAATTATACGCTAGAAATTAATGAACCTCTATCAGCCCTCTTACGAACAAAAATTGACTGTACCTTACATATTTTAGAGGGAACAAATGATGATTAGAAAATGGTTTAAACTGAATAAATCAATAAAATATAGTTGAAAAGGCCTCAAATATAAAGTGAAATGTGGAATGATATAGATTGAAGTAATAAATAGTAAAAAACACAATGTGCCCTATAGAAAGAAATCATAATGCTTCTAGAAAAGTAAATGATATAAATACAGAAAAGTAAATGATATAAATAAACAAATGAAAAGCCGGCCGGCAAGCGTTACTACTTTTCTCAGTAATTTTACTAAATTGTTGGGATATTCAAGCTGATATTATCGTAAAAATATTAGATGAATGTTCTTACAAAACAAAATCAAAAGAGAAAAACAAAAGAAAAGTAGATTAATAGAATCTCACAAATTCACATTGATAAAGCCATGATACCGTAATACCTCAGATGGCGATCGTGTAATTCAACACCTGTCAAGTATTAGCTAGGGGAATAGTTGTTGCGATTGATCCATTATAACAGAGGTAAATAAATAAAAGAGCTTTGCACACTGATTAGTCGTGATAATAATGTGAGAGAATAATGTGAATAACATGGATCCATGATAATAAATAAAAATAAAAAAGTTTACAAGAAACAAAAAGGGCATAAGCATTCTACAGAATAATGAATGAAAGAATTAATATACATATAAATACGTATGTAAAATTTGAGGTACACATAACTATTGTCAAGTCAAGACTAGTAAATGAGGGGTATCAAGAATTTTATAATAGGGAAAATCACACTTTAAAAAGGCCGATGGTCAATGTCTTTGCAATTAGCAAGCATATAAATATAGTAATTACATAAAAGGGGGGTGTCAATGAATGTATCAATACTAATTTACCCATTTCTGTATAATGTAGTTCATGTAAAATGAATAGTATATGAAGAGTAGGCATAGTTGAATATAAGAGTATATGTTAAATCGAATTGTAATTATAACATTGTATATCATACAATTCATTTTGGGTTTGTTATATGATAGGAACATTAGTTAGGTTATATGTCACATTATAGTGAAAAATTGTAATAAAAAGGACTTACTGCCGTTTTTTTTTTGTTGCATGATTCGAGACAAAAAACCACACAACACGAACATGAGGCACTGGTAAAGGAATGCAGTAAATCTCCCTTGGATGATGCTCCCAGCCAAAATCCATGTTGCAAGTGAACCTGACCAGGACACCCCATTCAGTTCTTGATGTAACAAGCCACTGGACGAGAAATAGGAGGCTTTCACAACCTATGGAATGAAAAATTATATTAGCAGCAGCCCATACCAAAATTGGTGACAACAGCAATTTTTACCAACTCATAAGTGCCTATCCTTCGGAAATAAAGTACACCTACCTCAGTCATACACACCTACAATGTGTGGGAAGGTGCAAAAGAACACTGAAAGCAGCCCGTCTGTTTTCCAAAAAAGTCAACGTATTAATTACATGAGAATAGCCGGGAGGCACATCACAAATACAAAACAACGAACTTCCAGTATCCAGCCAGCCATCTTGACAGTTGTCAAGGTTAGATGAATCGTCACAAATCCACAATCGATGAAAATCGAAAACGTTCATCCGCCCTCTTCCATAGGATAGCCAAACTGAATGGTACAGAAACCTGTAACACCCTGGGTCCAGGTCGTCGCTACGAGCAACAGCGAGGCGCCCAAAACAGAGGCGTAACAGCAGGGAGATTCCAAGAACTTTTTACGTGACAGTGCCGGACTAAGACAATTCAAGTGTTGTATAGAACAGAACATAAAAAGTGCTAGTGTGGTTGAGAACATTATAGAGACTCGAATAGACAATACAAACTATAAAGTACTTTATTCAGATTCCTTTAATTTAAGTATAATACTGTATATCACATATTGACCATTTATTTTATTTTTTTGGGTGTAATCGTTTTTATTTGACTTTGTTTTATTTATTTTTACTATTTCCTAACATTTTAATTTTTTATTCCAACAACGTAACATTGTTGTGATTAGTTATTTTAATCTTCGATTTCATTTTATTACACATAAGGTGTAATTCAGGTCAATGGAGACCTATTCAAATTACTTTAAATATATATTTTTTTTATTATTTTATGATTTCTGGTATAGATTCAAGCTGGAGCCCAGCTTTTACGGGCCGGGGGGAAGTGTCATGAAGCATAAGTTTAATAAATCCAAAATTTAAATGTTTCCTCTCCTAAAGGCCACAAGGGCATTTCAGTTCCTGTTCTGCACTCGTTTGTATCTCATAATTAAATCAATACCCTGTATAGAACAGTGCAGAGAGAAATAGCAGGAACTGAGGTGTTGAATTACATTAATTGAACTCGATCAGCAAATAATGCTGATCAGAGATTTTCGGAAGGAATGACCTGTGGAGAGGGGCATTGATTGTCGAGTTTTGCTAATAATTGAGAAGAATAGAACAGTTAGTTGATCGTGAGTTTTAATCGGGTAAACATCGAAAATAATCGGCGGATGACACTTCTCCCAATGGCACCAGAAATGGATATGATAATGTAAGTACTGTGTTTTTCCTATTGTTCATTCATTTTAATAAATCTATATTTTTATAAATGTGTCTCTTACCTAATTGACTTCACCTCTATTCTTGCAGCCGCACTGCAAGGGGAACAATTCAGGGTTGTTAAAGTTAAATGGGGTTCGAGTAGCCAATAATGATCATGGCTATTCTCGATATTAGAAAATGTGTTGTGGGCTTGGAAAAAGTCCCGACAATATTATGAATCAAATCGAGGGCAAAATGCATTATTTGGTAACATAAATTTATATCAACGAACGTAACACAATCATAAATCATCTTAACTATAATGGAAAAATCAAGCCTCTTACAACATGTCAACTCCTATCTAAGTACTCGATCGTTTGTTGGTTAGATACTACCTTATTCATTTATCATCATATCATTGGGATTTATCTAGTTCATTCTATTGGCGGAATCGAGCACATGGCTTAATAAACTGGTATTTTGATATTTGACTCCTTGGTTATGGCGAGCATAACCAAGAAACCATAAAACGCTAGCAACGTGAGCACAGCATCTGACGGTCCTGGCACCCGAGTTGCATGTAGAATAATATCCCTGTATTGACTGTACACAATCCAGAGCTGATACTTTGCTGCGTTCCGGAATCTGGAATAAACTCTTACTCTCAAAAATCCAGGTTCCTCAAGTAACTCATCGAGTTGGAATATTTCCTGATGTTCTCTTTGGAGTTTATCTTGTACATCAACCTGGCAAACACCGATAGTTAGATCTCTTGGATAGTCCATACTTATTCTTGGGAACTGTGGCACCATCTTCCATTCCTCACATTGTCCGAGATTGTACACATGTGGCATATTGATTGTTTAAGAAAAAAACTGAAACATACTCTTTATGAGGCTATTTCGGGATTTCACTATCCATCTGCTCTTTGTTAGCAATCTGGATTTATTGGCTTCTTCCATACTAAGTTGACTTTGTCCTCTTATTAGTGTATACCTATGTTATCAAGCAAGAGTGTGATGTCTCGGTATCCTCTGTCCAAAATAAAAATATTACCCTCCTGAAATCATTCCCTTAACAGATTTCTATCGTCTTCAAACTTGTTACCAGATCTTATTGGAACACCAATAAGGGCCGTTTGCACCGGCCCACCTCAAATGTTCATCTTTACTAAGGTGTACTTAAAGTTAAGGTGAACCTTATGCTTTGAATGGTTTGCTAATGTACTAGTTAACGAAAACTCAGCTAAGCGGCGAGAAGACGTGGCAACACCGAGGAATCTAGTTACTTTTTAATTTGTAACTAGAAAAAAATTTGTGACAATCATGACAATTGACATACACTTTTCATTCATTCACATTCATTCTTGGAGAATATTTTGTTTGTGTTGTGTGATAAATCTTATTGTAATTTTCAATAAATTTTGTTAATAAATACTTACAAGTCATAGGGGTGTTCGATTTCTGCCTCAATTAGGTTCAAAATATATAGAGAGGTAGGTTTTGTCACCCTAAATCGCGAAAAGATTGTAAGATCATCCCAGCTGTTGAAATATTCATTTCGATGATAAATCGGTCTAGGAATACCATAAATGATCAAATTTAGACCGTCCAAATCGTCATCGTCGTGAACAAAATTATTCATATTATTTTTTAATAGATACCGATCGACACAAACAAAATACAATATCCTTCGAGAAAACCACAAAAAAAAACGCAAGAAAACATGCAGATTGAGGTTAGGATAATATAAGGAGAACTTTGAGCCGCCAAAATCTTGGGCTTAACTAAGCCATACTTAAGGTCCACCTTAAGAATCAGTTTGACGACCGTGCAAAAGGAAAGTGATAAGCCAAGCTTAAAGATAAGCTTCACTTATCTTTCTTTCGCTAAGTGTAACCGGTGCAAACGGCCCTAAGACCAGATATAACTGCAAGTATCATCAGAATTCAATTGCTTCAGTTTCTCAATCGAAATTATTTTTTCTCGACCTGAAATCAAAAATGCCTTATTTTGCCCACCGGTTTCATGATGACGTTTTTCTGCAAAAATCAGGTATCAATCCATTTTTTTACAAAAAAATTATCAAACATAGTTGGCAATGTATAGAGAAAAAGATTCATATACACACTAAAAACAAATTCTACACAACCAAGCAACCTGTGGACCCGTTCTCATGACCGCAAAACAAAACAAATTGCAGGGAATCGAGGTTACTGTTTATGGCGCACGTGGGAAGCCCTTCATTGCAATAAACTCTGCACACTGGTATAATATCGGTGCAAAACCGTTAGGCTTCTAGAAACAAATATTTAAAGTTGCGGTTTCGTACTGAAACCGGTAGGACACAAAGGGTTAATATTGTTATTATCATTATTATAGACCAGCAAATAGACGAGAAAGCGAGGTTGATTATGCTTTATCATCCAGTTCCGACTTTTGTTCGGAATTTCAAGAATCTCATAGGGAACTTGGTTTGAAATCGATAGTTCCTTCCTAAATGCGCCTAAAATGAAGCAATAAAGGACAATAATATAGATAGATATCAATAGTTCCTCAATATTTTTATTACTTTCGTTTTGAACGATTCCAGTCAGGCCCTTACTTCCGAAGCTCCGACCCATTTGGAAGGGCGTGCTGGTTACATAAACCAATGACCTCTCCCCACATCCGTAAGGTGAGAGATCATTGGGTCCGAGAAACATGTGTCCTGAGCAGACGTTACGATCCGAGAATGACTGCCTTCTGCATGCGGCCGGCTAGAGATTCTGCCGATTTACGGCATGCCGGTATAATTTCCAGGTTTGAGAGTAGCGTTGGCATCATTTCACCAAGGGCTCCTATAATCAGAACCACTATCTTTACAGAATGGTCTGGATAGAGTCTGCGGAGCTCGAAGAGTAAATCTCGATACTTCGTCCGTTTCTCATCCTCTTTCCGCACGATATTCGTTTCGCCCGGAGCCGAAAACTCTACAGGGTGTTCCAAATTAAGTCGGCACCATTGCCAACTCCGATGCTACGATTTCGGTTAAATGGGCAAACTGGTAGCATTTTTAGTGGCCTTCTCGATGCCGAAAAAAAAAAATTGACAGTCGCGTTGTCATAATATTTCATAAAATGATGTTTTTTTCAATGGAACACCCTATATTTTTTCATACATTTCGATTCGTAATAACATTCTCAACAACAAAGCTCATTTGACTTTTTTTCGTAAAGCTGAAAATAAGACAGTTGTATTAATAGGAAATTAAGGAAATTAAGTCGGCACCATTGCCAACTCCGTTATTATTGATGCTACGATTTCGGTTGAATGGGCAAACTGGTAGCATTTTTAGTGGCCTTCTCGATGCCAAAAACAAAAAAAAATTGACAGTCGCGTTGTCATAATATTTCATAAAATGATATTTTTTTCAATGGAACACCCTATATTTTTTCATCCATTTCGATTCGTAATAACATTCTCAAAGCGCTATAAAATATCTAGTAAATGTTCAAAAACACCGCCTTTTGGGCCCTTCTATTGATACTACGTGTGGCATTCAACACAGTTCGGCCATCAATTCTATTAATTATAGTTTCAATATAATTTTTCATTTCATCTACATTATTATGTTTTATTTTGTACACCTCATTTTTCAGAAATCCCCAAAAATAAAAATTTAGAGGTGTCATGTCTGGTGAACGAGGAGGCAACTTAACAGGACCATCTGTAGCAATCCATCTGTTTCCAAAATAGCCTCGCAGCAGTCGTTTTACGCCACTGACATTATGTGGTGGTGCTCCATCCTGCTGAAAATAGATCATCTGACGAGCCTCCAGATCAAGATAATCAAAAAACTCTTCCAACATTCTTGTTAATAAATTAATGTTCAAAGAACCATGGTAGAAAAATGGACCGATAATTCTGCCTCTAAATAGACCACACCAAACATTAATACTAACTCGTCTTTGTGGATTGTGGGGATGGACTAGAAATGGATTATGTCTACTCCAATAATGAAAATTATTTCTATTATACATCCCACGATTTGAAAAATTAGCCTCATCGCTCCATATAATATTTCTATTGAAGTTTGGATCTTGTCTGCATTTATTCATAAATCACCGACAAAACCCCAATCATCTCTCAGGATCACCAGGTTCTAGTGTTTGCACTGGTCTTAACTTATAAGGAAAAATCTTATGTTTCTTCTGAATTCGTTGAATACCAGACAGTGGAACAGCTATTTCTCTAGATAAATCTCTGATGGAATTATTTGGATATACCTCAAAGTAGGATAAAACGTCAATTTCTGTATCTTCAGATATTACCAAACGTTTTTTAGTTCTCCTCTTCTCAAAAACTTTTTCATTGTTCCTGAATTGACGATGGAGCACAGCAAAAAAACGCCTATTAGGTAATTCACGATCGGGGAACGAATTGCTGTAGTGTTGGAGTGCTCTTACGCTATTTTTCTGGCAAACCAAGTAGGATTCTAACATATCACATTTTTCTTGATGGGAAAACGGCATTTCGAAAAATATTCGAACAGTAGTTGACAGTTACAATCATTTATGACATTGTCATGACATACTTGAGAATATTTGACAAATAGAATTTCAACAAAGTTTCAAGGCAACTTGATTGCTCATAATAATTATGTTTTATCGAATCAAACACATTTTTTCCAACCACATTCATATGACCCTCCAATATTTTCTGTTCTGTACAAAAACGGCTTCAAAGTTATCATTACAGCCGACATATTTTGATTCACAAAATAAATGCGGCTAGCGGGCTGGCTTCAAGATGGAAATTATCGTTTTGTACATTAATACCAAATAGCTTAGTGGTGTCAATTGAGTGGTGCGACATGATGATCACGGGTTTCACGAGTTCACATCCCAGCGCAATTTGTTCTTTTTACTGTCTTATTTTGCTATTAGTAACAAAATATTGTCATTCGTATAAGTACAAAAATGGGTGTTTGGACAATAATGAGGTTTTATTCGCCAAAACAAAGAAATTTTTTGTACTAGTGAAAGAAATCAATATTTCCACATAAGTCGCTCATTTTCCACTTTAGGAAGAAAAGTGATATGAGCTTTGTTGTTGAGAATATTATTACGAATCGAAATGGATAAAAAAATATAGGGTATTCCATTGAAAAAAATATAATTTTATGAAATATTATGACAACGCGACTGTCAATTTTTTTTTTGTTTTTGGCATCGAGGAGGCCACTACTACCAGTTTGCTCATTTAACCGAAATCGTAGCATCAATAATAACGGAGTTGGCAATGGTGCCGACTTAATTTGGAACACCCTGTATAACGTATATCGTTTTCTGCTCGCGGTCGAAGAGTACTACATCAGGCTTGTTGGCTTGTATTTGCCTGAGGGTGGAGAATGAGTAGTTCCAATAAATTCGGCACTTCTCATTCTCCACAACGGACTCAATATCCCCCGGAGCGTATGGCCGCACTGGTGTCTGATCGATACCGTACGAGTGTCGTAGATGGTAATACAGCACTCGTAGCGCCGCGTTATGACGATGGATATAGGCTGAGACCGCATATGCTGTACATGCTGACAGCAAGTGCATGATGGTCTCAGACGCTCCACGGCAGGCCCTGCATCTCGTGTCAGGGACCTCTATACCCATCACGCGGCATCGGTAGACGAGAGTGTTGAAAACACCCTCCTGGCAAGCCATGATGAATCCCTCAGTCTCCGACTTGAGTCCACCTGACCTAAGGAATGCAAAGGTCAGCCTTTCGGATAAGCCGTGGTCTTCAATATGTTTATAGAAGATTCCATGCATCGGCTTATCCTTGTGGAGCTGCAGATGTACAGTATTCTCTGCAGCTTTCATGTGGACTCTCCGTCGAGCGGGCTCCAACTCGGTGATAGACTCTTGGATTTCCCGCTCGGTGTCGAATATAAGACCGAGTTCATCGGCTGCACGGATTGCTGCCTTAAAAAGAAACGCTCCTTTCCCTGTGATCTCATGGTCTTTGACCATGCAGAGAAGGGGATCCAAGCTCCTGATGACTTTACAGGCTCCATCCAGCACCATCCTGTTGTGTAGACACTCCAAACTCAGAAGTCCACGGCCTCCTTGTTTTCGGGGGAGGTACAACCGTGGAACAGACGATTTCGGATGCAAACTACGATGTAGGTGCATCATTTTGCAAGTCTTCACGTCGATTCCGCGCAGCTCTTCCAGGGTCCACTTCACTACCCCAAAGGAGTAGATCAGTATCGGAACGGCAAGCATGTTGGTGGCAGAAACTTTGTTCATGCCCGACAGTTCTGATGACCAGATCTGCCGGAGTTTCTGCTGATACTTGCCGCGGAGAGCGTTTTTTACCGCAACTACCTCTTGAGTGCAACGTTGTTGCACTCCTAGGTAGGTATACGCCTCTCCGGCATCCAGATGGTGGAGGATGCTTCCATATATCAGCTGCACGTCCTCTCCGTAATCCTCGCATCGCCCTCTTCTGAGATGAACCAGTGCACATTTATCCATCCCGAATTCCATACCGATAGCATGCGTGTACTCTTGCACCACCCTCAGAGATTGCTGCAGATCTCCCTCACCCGAGGCATAAAGCTTCAGGTCATCCATATAAAATAAATGGGTGACCTTATGCCTTCGGTCTCCGGGGGTGCCACAGTTGTAACCACGGGTTTTTCTGAGCGCAACGGATAATGGCATAAGTGAGATGCAAAAAAGGAGGGGGCTGAGGGAATCTCCTTGGAACACACTTCTCCTGAAGATAACCTGCTCCGTTTGGACTTTGGCTCCACCTGATGTTATGGTGAAGTGAGTCCTCCAGAGTGGTATCAACTGTTCAATGCATCTCACTATTTGATCGGGTACCGCAAGGCATCCGAGCAAATGCAAGATCAACTCATGCGATGTTGAATCAAATGCCCTGCGGTAATCGATCCAGGCCATCGAAAGGTTGCGCTTATACTGCACGGAGTCCTGCGTGATACATCTATCGATCAGCAGGTTCTCCTTGCAGCCAGCAACACCTTTCTTTGACCCTTTCTGCTCATATATCCGTTCGTACACCGTGTCAACTGCGAGAAGTATTCGCGTGTACAAAATGAGCGTAAACAATTTGTAACACGTGTTCAAGCATGTTATCGGTCTGTAATTTTTGGGATGAGACAAATCTCCGTTTTTGGGGATATTATTATTATTATTATTATTATTATTATAATTATTATTATTATTATTATTATTATTATTATTATTATTATTATTATTATTATTATTATTATTATTATTATTATTATTATTATTATTATTATTATTTTTTTTTCTGTTCGCGGCATCAACTGCTTGGTTATTAGCCGCAGGTAAGTATGGTTGTTCATCATATTTCTGAGTAATGGTTGATTTTTTTCAGGTATCGCAAAATTCGTTAATATGGATGGGTTGTTGAGGCATAATGAAACTATTTGTTATTTGTTCTGATTGATGAAATTTCATGTATTGACATTCTAGTAAAAGTGTTCCACTGTTAATAGGACTCTACAGTGATCGCATGAAGGTTGATGCTGACCAAGTAGTAGATACGATGATGTCATATGAGTGTGCCCAACCCTCAATCTTGTTATGACTACTTGATCTCTTCTTTTCAGGGTTCTGGTACGTTGCTCGGGTATCGTTGTGTGTTTGACCTTCCTCAAATGTGTATTCTGCTCAGACCACTTTTCTTGCCAGAGAGTGAGTATCTTGTGTTTTATGTGTACTTTGATGTCATCTTGTCGCATTGGTATATTGTCAGCATAATCTGAGTTTGCGGCCTCTCTTGCAGCTTCATCAGCTCTCTCGTTTCCGATTATTCCTATATGACTTGGTATCCAAATGAAAATCACTGTTTGGTTGTTACATAGTAACCAATGAAGAGTAGATAAAATATTTTCAACGGAGGGTCTGGATTGAATGTCTGAATTGATTGTAATGAGGGTGAGTGAGTCTATTATTAAAATTTTT